>JAECUM010027479.1:0-16620 GCA_016617855.1 Megalonaias nervosa
CTTAAAATTTCTAGCTTCAGTGACGTCACTGAACTGGCTGACCTGAATACTCGATACTGTGTGACGTCACAGAACTGGCTGACCTGAATACGCGATACTGTAGGTAGTTGAAATGAATTGGATATGGATAAAGGGAGTTTTTTTTAGGGACAAAGACCAATACACACACAAAAGAAAGGGAGAAAGAAAAAAATCCCAATATCTCCTATCCACACCAACGTACGAGAATGCATAAAACAGACACATGGACTATCCACACCAACGATTACGAATACATAAAACAGACCCATATCTACTATCCACACAGACGGGAAGAGAAGAAAAGCCCAGACCATATCGACTATGCACACCAACGAATGCGAGTGCATAAAACACACTATACTATCCACACCAACGAACGAGAATGCATAAAACAGACACATACCTACTATCCACACAGACGCGAAGAGAAGAAAAGCACAGACCATATCTACTACCCACACCAACGAATGCGAATGCATAAAACACACGCATATCTACTATCCACACCAACGAATGCGAATGCGTAAAACACACCATACTTACTATTCACACCAATGAATGCGAATGCATAAAACAGACACATAGACTATCCACACCAACGAATGAGTATAATATTTATTTTTATTCTGATTCTGATTGAAGATTATAATATTTATTTTTATTTTTATTCTGATTCAGAAATATTTTATTTTTATTCTGATTCTGATTCAGAAATATTTTTATTTCTATTTTTATTCTGATTCAGAAATATTTTTATCTTTATTTTTGTTATGATTCTGATTCAAGATTATAATTTTTTCTGATTCTGATTCAGAAATAGTTTTATTTTTATTTTTATTGTTATTCTGAATCAAGATTATAATTATTTTTTATTTCTGATTTTGATTCAAAATTAGAATTAATTTCCATTTCTGATTCTGTTTCAGAAATATATTTTATTTCTGATTCAGATTTTTGTTTTTATTCTGATTCAGAAATATTTTTATTTTTATTCTGATTCTGCACAAACGAAGGAAGAGAAGAAAAACACACCCATATCTACTATTCACACAAACGTACAGGAACGCATATAACACACATTCTACTATCTACACAAACGGGAAGAGAAGAAAAACACACCCATATCTACTATCCACACAAACGTACGGGAACGCATAAAAACACACCATACTTACAATCCACACCAACGGACGCGAACGCATATAACACACACATTACTATTCACACAAACGGGAAGAGAAGAAAAACACACCCATATCTACTATCCACACACACGTACGCGAACGCAAGCACACACACACAGAGAGGAGCTGAGGTGTTAGTTCTAACCCATTCGAAGACGACATGAGCGAGCCTTAATCAATGTTCTCCACTTCTGTCACAAAACCAAGAGAGTCCTGATTCAGCCCAAAATAAATCCATTCGTCTCTTGAAATTTTATTGTGCCATTTGAGAGACGCAAAAACGCACTTCAAGAAAATTGAGAACGATGGCTTACACCTACACCGTGAGATGTAAAGAGTTCAAGTAGTTTGTAAAACTGAGTCAAAGTTTATAATCAAGATGAAACGATGACACTTTTCCAACCAGACACCAAGCAACAATGACGATCCGTGCCACACAATACTTTTCAAAATGTGTTGGTAGAAGTTTGTACTAGCGATCTTGAAGAAATGATTGTCTCATATCCAATACCATTTGCATTACAGTCTTTAAAACAGAGTGAGACTAAGAGACTGAGAGAGAAAAAACGGTGGTAATCTGATAGAATGACAGAACCAACAAGACCAACGAAGAAAGAAATTCGTTTGGTACCTCATGAAGATTATTTTTTACAATCTAGTAGCCCCAAAAGTGACTTGCAGAAAAGTTGAGAACGATGACATACATCTACACGGTGAAATTAAATGGTTTACGTCAATGGTTGCCATTTCTTTGTTTATTAAATTTTTGTACAAACGATGTGTGTAAGCGAAAGCTAACACACACACACACACACACACACACACACACACACACACACACGTACGCACGCACGTACACGGGTGTTACTGCATTGGGTGACAGTAAGTCTGGAGACTAGTGTTTTGAGAGATGGGCAGACAGAATTAGCATTACAGAAAGAAAGAATGGTAAAGAAAAAAACAGAAAAGAAGCACACCATTTTTGGTTCTGTTATTTTTCGCGCTATTATAGGACAAAGATAATGAAGACAACTATACAGTCTATGTGAAAAATGTTCATTGTTTTCATTCATTTTATCAATATCATGAAAACGTAGTGTGATATTTATTGTCGACTGACTGCTTAACATTTGCTGTATATTCCAAATGTAAGAGATGTGTGTTTCGCAGCACACGCTACCAACAATTTTGCAAAGTTTTCTCAAATCTAAGGGCAGGAAAAAAAAATAATAATAAAGCAGCACCAAAACGCGCCGTGTTCTATCGACAGTCTAAACTGAGAGAAAGTAGGTCAAACATTGTTACATTTTTCTGAACGCATGTTTTAGTTTTAGAATTCAGAGTTAACCATAGGCGGGATTATACAGTGCAATGTCACTCGCGTCTTTGTTGAAAAAGTCGTGCGTTTGTTTCCTTTCTGAAAAGCGGTAAATCTAATGCTAGAAAAAAAATTCCGTGACACATTGCAGTGCCAAAATAAAGATAAAGCTAAGATACCTGAATTTTACAAGCTCGTCAACTCAAGATTTTATTTCATCCAACGATTGACTGATTTACAATTTGTAAGTGTGTAAGTTTTTGAAAAAAATGACATGACAAACGGAAGAGTTCACATAATTATGGTGACTACTGATCACAATTTTGAAGAGGTATCTTCAAACGGGAACAGATACCATTAGGATTTCAATCAAAACTACTATGGCGAAGAGAGAGAGAGAGAGAGAGAGAGAGAGAGAGAGAGAGAGAGAGAGAGAATGTTATTCCTACTGTAAAAAATATCACGACACTTACGTTTGTTTTTACGGTATATTTTCCTTAAGAAAGATTCACAGGAAAAAATATACCATTATTAAATATCACAAGAGTGAACTGAAGATGTAGGCAACTAAAAATTCCTCCTTTTTTGATAACGTGGAAGTAAAGTTCTCACAGAACAGTTCATCCAAATATGCTGTGATGTATTTGACCATAAAAATTGACATAATTTCCGTGGGATCGCCCAGGGTACGATTGTTCTTGCGTTAGTTTTACTATTTTTTGTTGTTTATTTTTTTCTTCAATTTTGTGAATCTGGGGTTTGTATGAAGTAAAGAAGCTAAAGTTCAGTGAACCTTAAGGATAATGACCCAAGCTGTTTGTCTATTCACGCATATATTTACATCAGGAGAAATATGACCTATAAAACACAAAGATATAAGGCAAGCATGATTAGAATCAACACAATAATAGCTAACTGCAGTAACAAACGGGGTGTTTTCCTTCACGTCCGCGTCACTTAGAGTTTCAATCCTCTTTCAAGACAAACTTGGTAAAAGAACATAAATTTGAATTCCCGCTTCGACTGCCGAAGAGGAAAGACGTGTTTCTTGTTGCTCTCACACACACGTGGCATGCCGCATGTCAGACCCAAAAGATAGGAAGAGGACTTCAGGAAAGATCAAAGAGTGTATAACAACGATAAATTGGATACATACACTGGATTTATAATCAGTTATTCCTATAATTGAGAGGCATGGAAACAGGGAATCAGGATAATGGACATAACCGAACGGACTATATATATTATATTCTTTGCACAGGGTAAGGAATATTTTAACATATAAATCTTTATTATTTAATTATTTATTTATTTAAACACCTACTTCTTAACGTCATAACCTTTCTAATTCAATATAGTTTATACGATATTACATTTAGTAGGTATTGACATTGTCGTCTGCTACAAACGGTGGAGCTATGGACATATCTTTCGATGTAGTCGACTGCCCTTAAACAGAGTTACTAACGGCGGGAAATATAAACTGATGTTTTTGTTTGGAGTAAGTGTATTAATATTTCTGGTTTGAAGAGGGTAGAAAGTTCTAAGTTAAACGTGCAAATAATCATAACAATAACAATAATATTATAATTATGAATAAAATATAACATTTTTAGGGATTCAATCTGTTAAGATGATGCTATGCAATATGTTTAGGATGACAAATTAAATTTATGATATGCCAATCTCTGTTTCTAGTAAATTTCTAGGCGCGCGTTCCTTGTGGACACTGTCGTCTGCTTAATCATAACAATAACAATAATATTGGCACCTAAGTTCTAATTAAACACGTTAGTTTTAAAAGGAGTAAATTAATATACAATGTTAACATGAATGTAAGAAGATGTTAGGATGATAAATTAAAGTTGGGAACTGGCAATATCTTTATTTTTGGTAAATTTCTAGGAGCGCGTTCCTTGTGTCACTGTCGTCTGCTTAATCATAACAATAACAATAATAATTACACTCAAGTAATACATAACAATGCCTGTTTCAAGGAATTAGATTAATATACAATATTTACATGATTGTAAGAAATATGTCTCACATGAATACTAAATTTGGGATAGTTAAATACTTTAATTTAAGAATAAATTGATTACTGTTATCTCCTAGTGTTAAAATTCATAAATGGTGCCGCATCAATTATAGAACCGTGTTACAGATCAGAGACACTGGATTAGTATAGGAAGTTTTGTGTGGACGACGTGGATTGGTTGAAACAAGAGGATTGAAATATAAACAAAATGACAACCAATCAAAATGAACCTGACTACATAGCAGTCTAGCATACGCTAAGCTCATAACCTTAAAAGTTTACACTCCACTATATTAAAAGAATTAAATTGATATATAGTATTAAGAAAATATTAAGAAACATGCTTAGCATGATGAAATACAATTCAGGATGTGCCATTATCTTTATTTTTGATAAATTCTAGGCGCGCGTTCCTTGTTGACACTGTCGTCTGCTAAATCATAACAATAACAATATCAACCACACTCAATTTCTAAATAAATATGCTAGTTCTAAGTATTAAAACTATTATATAATGTTGAGACGAGTGTAAGAATTATCTTCTACATGATTAATACACTTGGGACTGTTACCCACTTTATTTCAGAATAAATTCATTATTGTTATCTCATAGTGTCAATAATCCATAAGTGATGCCGCGTCGCTTATAGCAGCGTGTTACAGTTCGGAGACCCTTGATTAGTATGGGAAGTTTTGTGAGGACGACGACGATTGGTTGAAATTGAGGCGCGCTTCTCCTTTAGTTGCAATTTAACACAATGGATAGAGGCCAAAGGATTGAAACATAAACAAAATGACAACCAATCAAAATGAACCTGCTCACATAGCATTTTTACCCACGCCAAGTTTATAACATTAAAATCATACTCCACTATACATAATGAAAGATATTTCATTATATTAATTTCAAATAATTATTTAATCAGCATAATAACTATACAAAACTATTAGGATGATTAACGCTAACATTGCTATTTAATTCGTACTTTTCTCTTTTGATTGTTTAAAAAAAAATTAATAATAATAATAATAATAATAATAATATAATTACTTTCATTAATTAAAGCTACTTCCTCTTATTTAACTTAATTAAATTGAACTGATCTAATTTAATCTAATCTAATTATCAAGATTAATCGAAATTAATTTAACCTATAATCTAGTTATTTCATTTCTTGCATTAATTGAATTTAATAATTTAATTTAATTTTAAAAAAAAAAGACAGACAGACAGACATGACAAACCGACTTCTTCAACAAAAGGAAACACATTATCAGGAAATAAAGACACCTTCCTTCAGGAAGAGCAGAACAGAAGAACATCATAAAGAAGACTCAATACAGAAGAAAATTCAAACAGCCATGAACAGAAGAGGAAAGAGAACAGAAGAAGATAATAAAGAAGACTCAATACAGAAGAAAACTCAAACGGCCATGAACAGAAAAGGGGAGACTGAAGATAAACAGAGGAAAGTTTAAGAATAACTTTCCAACTGTCATCAGGGAAAAGATGAAACCATCAAATATGCCAAACAAATTTTAATTTGCCAATAAAGAAAAGATATAACTATTCAATCAAATTTGCCAGACAAGCAAATAAGGTGCAGTCTAGGAAGCTCTACCTGCTGCCCCACAACTCTCAAATTTGCCGACAAGCATCAAAGCAAGGGGCAGACCAGGATGCTCTACCTGCTGCCCCACAAACCCCCTCCCCTCTACCGACAAGCATCAAAGCAAGGGGCAGTCCAGGAAGCTCTACCTGCTGCCCTACAAACCCCCTCCCCTCACACACACAAGCAACTACGCTTGGAACATCAAACAGGTGCTAGGAAAATATACTAGCAATACCTGGGTGGAATCCTGAACTTGGCAAGCCAGTGCTGAGCTAAGATTTTCTACCATGACCCTGGCATATGGGTGTTGATCGAAATATGGTAAGGGACAGTCCAGGACACACCCCACCTGCTGTCCCAAAATTCCGGACAAGCATCAAAACCCTCTTTAGGACAGAGAGGGAATAACCAAGGTCTTCATTTTACATTAGAAGATCAAAAACAACCTATCATGATCCTTTGGCCGTGCGCTCAAAACAATACAACTATAATTACTAAGCGGTGCTAATGTTATGTAGGATGGCATACATCCAGCAGATTGGTACATTTTAGATCTCCAAAGTACGCTCAGTACACAAAATTCCAACTTACTATTTATTCAAAATTCATAACTCCGAACTATTGGATCAATTGCATAGGTGGCTCACACACTTCTGGTATAGGGATATCCATAGTCACAACTGGATTCAATTTGATTAAACTGATTTAGGGGTATCAAGGCTTTTTGGGTGACTTGGGGCCTTCGGAGATGACCATCAACATCAAGGAAGCAAGCTGAGTCATGGACTGGAACTGGCTCTGGAGTCTTCGCCTGGGGGCTGTTGGCTGCTCTTTTTCTGGTGGCTTTCTTTTTTGGTTTGGTCCGTACGGGACTTGAATCACCGCCCTCTGGGGGTGGGGGGTGGGATTTGGTTGTTGCCTGTCTTGGGGTTTGACTCGGTTAGTTGTGGTAGGGGTCTGGTATAGGGGTGGGGGTGGGGGGTGGGCTGTTTCTGGGGTGCTTGTGGTGGGGCGGGGCTGGGGCCCGGCGGGGGATTTGGTTGCTGGGTCTGTCAGTTGGGGGTAATGGAGTACGTCCGGACGGGTACTAAAAGGTCAAAAGGCCCAGACCAGGGCCAAGTGCCCTCTTAAAGGGACAGCGGTTCAGCCTAGGATCGCAAGCAGTCGCAGAAGCCATCGAGCAATACGCGACTATAATCCGTTTACTGGTTACTGGTTACTGGTTACTTGGTATTCTTTTGTAGGGCTTGAAATAAGAAAACTGAACAAACTTAAGCACTTTGCTAATTTTGGCAGAGTTAAGAAGTCTGAAACAAATGTATCAAATTTCTTTATTACGACCCAAGAGAAAAAGACCTTCCCGAGCCAAACAGCTCAACCCGGTTACTACACCTGAGATACCACCCCTAGTGATTTCTACCAAATCATTGACAGGAGCAAGTCCAGAAGTAGGTCTTGGCCGTGACAAAGGCTTAAGGCAGTTAAAGCGAATTGCTTCTCGTTCCTGAGTTTGTTTTTAGAAGAAAAAAAAACAATCACCCAAAAGCCCTTTTCAGGGCCACTCACTTTCTTTCGAAAAGAGATAATATTCATTTTGCCAAAATCAATTAAAACTCAAAATCCCTTTAATTTTTTTTTTTTTTTTAACCCTATGATGTACGTGTTTGAGTGCACGAGTGTAGGTCCTTATTATTCTAAACAATCAAAACCAAGAGACACTTACGTTTTTTCAGTGTGTTCTATTCTGGTACAAATTTTTACAATTCAATGTCAGAACACAACACAACACAATACTTTTTTAAAAAAGTTCATAGACTTCTTCTGTCTCTTTTTTCTTCACTCTCTCTCTGTTTTTTGAATTTCTTCACTTTCACAGTTTTTTCCTCCTCTTCTTCCTCACTTTTTTCTCGTCTTCTTTTCTTTTCTGTCTTCTCTTTCTGAACGTGTCAGGGTTCTTCTTTTGCCGAGGGTACCTCTTTTTCTTCTTCCTCCTCCTCCTGCTCCTGTTGTTTTTTAGGGCAGTCTGAAGACCAATGTCCCTTCTCTTGACAATGATAACAGGTATCCTGACTTTTGTCTCTTTTGACACTGGTCTTGCTTTTTTGACGGTCAGGACATTCTGTAGCCCAATGCCCTTTCTTCTGACAGATATAGCAAGTATCTTGACTTTTATCTCGAAAGGAGGGAGAGTAGTCCGTCGGCTTGTCTGAAAAGAAAACTTTCTTATCACACCTCGCAAAGCTCTAATCAGAAGTTTGATCTGTGTGGGTTCTTCCATCGTGCTGATCGGCTTGAGAGTGAAATGAATACTGAGAGGGAAGTCACCAGCCCTTTATATATACACTGAGCCTGACATAGATATATAGGGGTCCATGGCGTTTCAAATGTAGTCATTTGACTTTTTGCAGTCAAGATGAAACGATCGCATCATTTCGTAAAGAAAGGAGAAGAAAGTAAGAGGCAGAAACGTGATTTATCGCCTCGCACAGTAGCTGAAGTCTTGGCTCAAATTCATGCCAGCGATTTTGAAGATGAGATGAGTGAGCCAGAATCTAGGCCCAGAGAATCTACACCAAGACAAAGTCCATCACCACCAGTAAACCCTGAAAAGTACTACCACATTCGAGAGACGGACAAACGCTCCTCCAGAAAATTTAGAACCACAGCCTACACGTACGCGGTGAAGTTTAAAGATTTCAGGTCCGACGTACCGCTGGAGAAAGCAGAGGGGTTCATCACTGATGTGTTGGATTCTTTGTTAACCACATTGAAACAGCAATGTGAAGCCAAAGAAGACGATCGCTTGAGACTTTTCGTTCATCACGACAGTTTGAAGTCCCCCGTTTGGATCGAGTTTAGCAGCCCGGCAGAATTGACGCCATCCAAAGTCATGGAGAAGATTCAAAACGTGCAACAATCCAACGACAAGTTTCACATCACAGACAGGAAAGCGACACTATTCATAACCCGCGTTTCTCTTCCCCAAGGGACATGACAACGCAAAAAGGTGTTATTGGTGGACGACCTTCGCAGCATCAAACGCAGCATCGTTCAAATGAACAACCCTCAAGACAAGATGTGTTTAGCCCGTGCCATCGTGGTGGGACGAACGTATGCCGACAAGAACGACACAGCAGAATGGAAAAGAGCCTGGCAAACTATTTGACAACCGGACCGAGCCAAACAACGAAGAGAAGCAGAACTCCTGTTACAGCAAGCGGGGCTATCCAAAGACACACCCTGCGGCATTCCTGAAATGCAAAAATTGCAAGACGTCTTGGCTCCACGCTACACATTGAAAGTGCACCCTCAAGAAGTGCGCGGACCTCTGTTCTTTCGAGGCAAAAATTTCAAAGACGGAAAATACATTCACGTCTATCATCACTATGAACATTTCGATGCCATCACCAGTATCACTGCATTCCTGGGATACGGTTATTACTGTGAGAAATGTGACTATGGCTATAACAATCGAGAGCAACGCAAGCATTGTGGATCGAAATGTGAGGGATGTTTTGCCTCTAAACCCTGTCTGGACGATGGACAAGAACGAGTGCATTGCACAGCTTGTCAGCGCACGTCTGTCAGTCCAACCTGTTACCAACAACATCTGAAAACGCAAGGTTCACAGCAGAAAAGTGCTTGCCAACTCCTGAGATTGTGCCCTACTTGTGGACAAGGCATACGTACCAATAATGCAAATGCTCACGTCTGTTCAGGAAAGAAACGATGTCACATTTGTCGCGAAATCGTGGACTTGGAACACGAATGCTACATTCAAAAATACCAACTCCAACAGGAAGAAGATGACCACAAGAAGAAAGGGAATTTCATCTTTTTCGATTTCGAATGCATGCAAGAGACTGGCACTCACATTCCTAATTTCTGTGTGGCTCACCGAGCGTGCGAGAAGTGCATCCAAGAGCCTATCTTTACTCATTGACCTCACTGTAGCAAGATTCCTGGAGGACGTGAAAAAATCTTTCGGGGATCAAACACGCTGACCGATTTCGCCCAATGGATCTTGGACCCTATCGACGAAACGTGGAGCCAAGAAGACATCGAACGTTACGGAGATTGTCGTCGCCATGCCACGGTGATGGCTCACAATTTCTCAGGATACGATGGGCAATTTCTTCTCAGATACTATACGGAACAAGGCACCGAACGTCCTAAAGTGACTTTGAACGGAGCCAAAATCATTTCCATGCAAGTGGGTCAAGTGCAGTTTAAAGATTCCATGAGTTACTTGGCTATGCCTTTGAGTCGCATGCCTAAAACGTTTGGAATGACAGAAATGACCAAAGGCTATTTCCGCACTTTTTCAATACCGAAGCCTATCAACACGCCGTTCTATTCCATTTGTCTGAGGTTCACTACTACGACCCCGATAACATGCGTACCGAACAACGAGAAGCTTTCTACGCATGGTACCAGACTCGCCCCTCGAACCCCTTCGACTATCAGGAAGAAATGTTAAAATATTGTCGTTCCGACGTGGACATTTTACGGCGTTGCTGTGGAAAATTTCGAGAATTATTCATTGAACACGGAGGGATCGATCCTTTGAAAGAAGCTTGCGCCATTGCCAAAGCGTGTTCCTTAGTGTACCGCCAACGATTCATGCCCGAAAACACCCTAGCTGTCATCAGTCCTCAAACGACCAATTTTGTCAAACGTCAGTATTCGGTCAAAACCCTACGCTGGCTACATTACTTGTGCGACAAGGAATACAAATGGATCCAACATGCTTGCAACGGAGGAGGTGAAAAGACCATCGGAAGGTATTCGGTGTATGGCTGGGACTTAGAAAACCCCAAGATCGTGTACGAGTTTAACGGGTGCTTATTTCACGGATGTCCTATCTGTTACCCTGAACGTAACACGACAAATCAGTTTTTATAACGGACAATGGAAGACTTGTACCAGGCCACTTGTCAGCGACGCTTGAAGTTAAAAGAGCAAGGATACCAAGTGGTAGAAATGTGGGAACACGAGTACGATCACCGTTTGAAAACCGATCCCGAGTTTAAGCGCATCGTGGAAAGTTACAAGCTGGTGGACCCACTGAACCCAAGGGACAGTTTGTACCGAGGACGGACGAATGCCACCTGTTTGCTGTACCAAGCCGACGAGGAGAAAGGAGAAGAAATCAAAAAATTTGGACGTGTGTTCTCTGTATCCGTACGTGCGCAAATATTGTCACTTTCCCGCAGGGCACCCGCAATTGCTGACGGAACACATCAACCTGGACAACATTCGCCAATACTCAGGATTGATCAAATGTAAAGTTTTGCCTCCCACAGACTTGTACCATCCCGTTTTACCTTACCATTGCCAAGGAAAACTGATGTTTCCCTTGTGCCGTACTTGTGCCGAAACGTGCAACTAAGACCGACCCTGTCAGCACACTCAGGAAGAAGGTGCCTTGACGGGAACGTGGGTCAGCGTGGAATTGTTTAAAGCTCTGGACCTGGGATACCAACTGTTAGAAGTGTACGAAATTTACCACTTTCCCAAGACAGAAAAATTCCACAAGGACGACGAGACTCAGAAAGGCATTTTCGCAGACTACGTGAATGTCTTTTTGAAACTGAAACAAGAAGCTAGTGGTTATCCTTCCTGGTGCCACACTCCCGAAGACCAAAAGATATTCAAAGACAAATACTGGGAGCAGGAAGGAATCATTTTAGACCACATCGAGAAAAACGAAGCAAGGCGATCGTTTGCCAAAGTGATGTTAAATTGTTTGTGGGGCAAAATGGCACAACGACCGTGTTTACCCAAGACGGAGTATTTGACAGAACCTTCTCGCTACTTCCAGATGATTCACGACAAAACTAAATACATGAAACACGTGGACGTCCATTGTGCGGACTTGATCTTAGTCAATTTCGAAGAAGAACTGGACTTTGTAGAAGCCGACGAATTTGGAAATGTCATCATTGCGGCTTACGTGACAGCCCATGCTCGCTTAAAACTGTACGAAGCTTTAGAACTGTTAGGAGATCGTGTGCTGTATTTTGACACGGACAGTTGCATCTACATCGATCGTCTGGGTCAACCTCACCCTGTCATCGAAGGAGACCGTTTAGGAGCCTGGACGGACGAGCATCCCGACGACAAGATTCTAAGTTTTGCAAGTGGCGGTCCCAAATATTACGGCTACGAATACCGTGACCCACAAGGAGAAGTACACACGGAGTGTAAAGTGAAAGGATTGACTCTCAGTTATCGCACCAGTCGACTGGTGAACTTTGGCGTCTTGAAAGAAGCTTTGCAGTCTGGACAGGATGGAAATTTTAAAGTGACCACCCACGAACCGCACAAAATTGTACGTTTACCCACGCAACAAATTGTTAGCCGGCCCTTGGAAAAAGTCTATCAAATCGTGTACCAGAAGCGAGTACGGCTTCCCAACCACTTCACTTTACCGTACGGTCACGCCGATATTGGTCAGCCTATAAAAAAGGACCACGTTCAACACGGATAGTTCATTGTGACTACCATTGCCAAGCGAGAAAGATGAATCCTTTCAAACAGCAAGTATCAAGCAAGAGCAAACTCAAGTGTGATGCTGTGCCTTGCGATGGCAGGGATGTCGTACGCTGTGACCTTAGCGATTCAATATCACATCATCATGGGAACTTTGCTATAACTACTACTACTACCATACCTACCATGGAAAGTGATGCTGTGCGTGTCAAACCTGACGGATGCGAAAGCGATGCCACTCGTTATCATACACCTTTTCACTTTACTGATTTTCATGGTGGATGTCATCCTTATGAAACCATGCGACCACCACCCTACTGATGTCATGTAAAACTGAGCACAATCCTGCATATTTCACCGTACCCTCATCGAAATGAATCTGTGAAAGATGAATATTCGTTCCCTGTGCGTTTGCCTGAATACTGCGACTATGAAAGTCGGATCCAAACCTTCCGAGGAAAATGGCCAAAATATCTGGGAGGACCTACCCCCGAAGAATTAGCTAGAGCTGATTTATCTACTTGGGCGAAGGGGATAAAGTCAAGTGCTTCAGTTGCGGTGTGTCACTTCACTAGTGGGAGAAGAAAGATTGCGCTTACCTGGAACATGCTCGATGGTCTCCAGATTGTCACTACCTACCTTTAGTGGCACCTCGTCATTGAAGTGGCCTACCATGTCGTGTAAGAAACCAGCTGCTTGGCTAGGAGTTAAACGTTGGACAACCCCTAGACAAGTATTTAAACCCCATCTAAAAAATAATCTTCAAACATTACCAAACGAATTCCAAGAGAAGATCTACAAGGACATTTGGCTGGGACTTGCCAGAGCCAAATCTCAATGGGTAACTGTAGAACTTTTATGTCGAGAAATTCACAAGAGGAAATTGACAAAAGTCAACAAACAAGTCAGATTTCTCTGGATCAAATGTGCGTTCATCCGAATATTCCGCTTTAGACCATTTACATTTGAAGATTTTATTGACATTCTTGACCGATTCCTGGAATGGCAGTGGTCAGAAATTACTCACTACGTTCGTTACTTTCGCTCTAGGAGAAGTGTTTGACTGACATGGTCATGGATATTTTACAATAGAACATTCGTGGTTTGCCTGTGGAGTTGAGAGAACGCATTTACCGCGAGTTCGTCAAAATACAAGTGAAACGCAAACTCAAAATCATTTCTCCATTTTTAAACTATGCTCTTTTCCAAAGCAAGCGAAGACTGATTATGGGAGGACACTACTTCAGTCACAAATATAAACGAGGCTATTGGCCACGACCCAGTGATTTCTGATTCTTATTACCTTACACCTAAGAGGGTATAAAAACGGACTACTATGCCACGACCTTTATCATTCGTGATACTACAGATTCCGTGGAAGGAAATCAATGACACTATTCAAACGGTGGAGGATTACCAACACCTATTACGAGAACTGTGCCCATTGAATTGGGGTCGACGTGTAGTGTGTGTCTTAGTGACTTGCATTCTGGTATTTCGTTTACCAGACGATTCCTTGTGTACTCTTTACGAACAGCACATACCACTCAAAACATGAAAGTAGTCCCTTTAAGTGTACACGTGACACTCGCTTTGTTGAAAGCGTTGCGATTTCATCTCAATGCGTCTCTACCTCTACTACATGAAGAAAAGATTCGTGAAACATTAATGACTTTGGATGCTTAAGACGATGCGCACCTTGTTGGTTAAACGAATACTAGAAAGATGCACATGATAGAAACATCTACGTTGGGACACAAGTGGTAGCTGACCAGATTTAAACAAAGTGCGTGACTGATAAAAAGAAAAGCACGAACTTTGTCCTATTTGATCGTTTGTTTCTTGTTTTAGCATTTTCTTAAAAATGGACAGTAATTGTAGCATGAAAAATGTGATTCTTTGATGAAATGCATATACGTTGTATACGTTTTTTTGAAGGCATGAACTTTAATTTTTAAAAGTAGTTTTCTAGAACCAAGAACTAAATAACTTGTAAATAGGTTTGTTTAATGTCCAAATGTTTATGTATTAAATGGATAGTGCTTAGACCAAAGCACAGGCCAGAGAGCCCATGTATATATTTGAATAAATGTTGTGTACCCATTCAATAGACTTTTCTTATTGGAGTCTCTATTCTGTCTGTGAGTCTTTCTTTGAAATATCTCTGTCTTTTTTCTGTGTCTTTCTATTTTCTGTGACTTGGAAGTTGACATCCCTTCGATTCAAAACCACCCACCAAAGAAAAAGTCGCAAGAAAGACAGCTGCTGTCATCAAGAGAGAATAGTAGTATAGTGGGGTACCGTAGCCTCAATGGGAATTAGCATTACAGACCCCCCCTGGGCCAGTATAGCCTCAAGAAAGTAGGTCAACACCCTGGGCCAGTATAGCCTCAAGAAGTAGGTCAACACCCTGGGCCAGTATAGCCTCAAGAAATAAAATCTCACCCTGGGCCAGTATAGCGTCAATGGAAAAATGGGGTAGAGGGACTAGAACACCCTGGGTCTGTATAGCGTCAATGGAAATTTGGTAGAGCGGCGACTAGGAGACTGTGGGTTTGTAGAGCGATAAGCGCCAGGTGGCATGACGTCATACTGGTAACAATGTAGCAAAAAGAGAAGTACTGTGACGTCAGGCTACCTGAGAGAGGACTATAGACAAACACGAATCAAGAGCGTTCGTGTTTTTTAGTAGAGGTAGGGTTTTATATATATATTCGTTTAGGGTGGAGACCAAATGAAAATTAAGATCTTTTCGAGGCATTGGAAGTGGCCCTGAAAAGGGCCTTTGGGTTCTTCTTCTTTTATCTTCTCCAGTTCTTCCACCATGTCCTGACTTTCTCAATAATTCCTTTCTTCTTTCTCTTTTCTTCTTTGGGCATCCAGTCAGGATGTCCGAGAGCTCTGAATTTTTGTTGGATTTTCATCCAGTTCTGATTTAGTTTCTCAAACTCTTCTTTCTTTTTTTGGTTTTCTTTGTCCTTTCTTTCTTTCTTCCACGTTTCCTTGATCTTCTTTTCTTCTTCTTCCAGTACTTTTCTCATTAGGTCTTCCGCTTTCTTGATATTGTCTAAGCCTTTTTTGACAAAAGGCCATTCTGTTAAAGAGAAGATACCTTCCAAAAAAGATTCCAATTCAACTACAATATCCAAAATCTCCTTCAAAGTTCCTACTCTCACATATTTTGGATAGTTGAAACCTCTCAACTTATCCGCTTCTTCCATTATTATCATTTGCAAATGATAACTTGCTGCTTTGAGTCTCGCCATAAAGTCTAGGCTGACTTCAAACCTCCACTCCTTTTGAAGTTTTTCCACTACATAGACTGCATCTACCATCCAGCACCAACTATCTCTTAACTTGTTGATTAAATCCATTTTTTTTTTTTTTTTTATTCTGTGTAGAATGGCGCGAATGACGAACGCTATGCTTTTATATACTTCAAGCACGGACGTGAAGGAAAACATGCCTTACACTCACTTCACATATGATATACTATCCTCACCAACGAATGAGCAAGCATAAAACACACACACAATATACTATCCTCACCAACGAACGAGCAAGCATAAAACACACAAACATACCATCCACACAATCGGGATGAGAAAAAAACATATTATATACTATCCTCACCAACGAACGAGCAAGCATAAAACACACCATATACTATCCACACCAACGAACGAGCAAGCATAAAACACACACTATACTATCCTCGCCAACGAACGAGCAAGCATAAAACACACAAACATACCATCCACACAATCGGGATGAGAAAAAAACATATTATATACTATCCTCACCAACGAACGAGCAGGCATAAAACACACACTATACTATCCTCACCAACGAACGAGCAAGCATAAAACACACACTATACTATCCTCACCAACGAACGAGCAAGCATAAAACACACAAACATACCATTCACACAATCAGGATGAGAAAAAA
>JAECUM010027481.1:0-42939 GCA_016617855.1 Megalonaias nervosa
TATGATTGTCTAGTGTCAAACAAATTGTCTTTATTTTTACCTTAAATGTTTTTGAGTGAGTGAAACGGATTTTTCTTCTCTTGATGCAACCGCGTAATGTAGCCATTAAGTACACTCGCCAGATGATGAAAAAGTAAGCATACTGTATCTTCAAAGAAGCTATAAAAATAAATTATAACCATGTCTAAAGCATGATATCTTTAGACGACCTTAAAAAAAAATGCAAGAGATCAAGATAAAGTGCTGAGGACAGTGAGTGAAATGCAATTTAATAGGTGATCGTATACACAAAAAAAATCAGTACCGTGAAGTGCGTGTCATGTATTCAATGCATTCCATAGTCAAGAAAGGAAAGTAATGGCTTGTGAAAATGAACGAGTCAGCAAAACTGAATTAAAAGTCTTGATGGTAGACAAGAGATACAGACAACAGTACAACGAAATAAACTGAGCTGTTATCTTTCATCTGAATAGCCAGTTTGCCGTCACAAAAATTGAATTCCAAAGTCAGGCATACTTGAATGTCTTATGTGGTCTACAGTTCTTGGATAGTTTCCGCATTGCAATTTGTTTAATTACTTTAACAATAATTATCATAATAAAACCGTAATAATCGCGCATAAGTCGGGTTGAACTGCAAACATCGTAGATCAACTGATCTGCCGTCGCTTAATGCGCTGGCGAATCAGGGTCTAGATTGTATGTTCTACCGATTACTCCTAAGAAACTGCGTAGATCTAGGTCCGCAACAACAGATCAGAGTCAATGTAGTTTGTAGTTGGAGTCGACTTATAGTCAATGTAGTTTGTAGTTGGGTTCGACTTATGCGCGAGTATAACTGATACCGGTAATTAGAAAATATGTTTACAGCTTAAAGTCCGTTGATTTCATATTAAGAAGACGGCAAAAATAAGCGTTGTCATTTGTGTTTCCATAATAATTTTGGAGAGAAAATACTTAGTTTTTTATCACAAAAACCTCCATGACTCCGTCAAAGACAATAGTATAAGTATAGAACATACCTTAGCTATATCGGCTCATTCCTTGATTGAAAGGAATAGTAATGTACACATTATATATTCATTTTCACCTTTATTCAGGCGAATCTAGTTTTAGGTATCCTGTCATCTATGATGGCATGTAGAATGGCTCATATTTGTGATAATAACCAAATAAAATCAATAACCAAATAAAACCAATAACCAGATAAAATCAATAACCAAATAAAATCAATAACCAGATAAAATCAATAACCAAATAAAATCAATAGCAAGAATAGTGTGCACGAGATATGTGAAACGAGACTAAATTTAGGGTACGTGCAGAGGAGCTGCTATTGTTTCTCATTCTGCTGTTTTATCCATATTGAAATTAAGGTCTTAAAATTATGCGACAAAAGGAGCAATATAAAACTTGGATCAAGAAGACAGTGTTTAAAAGTTTGTTGATCAAGACTGCTGACTAGTAGTCAGAGTAATATTCCTTCCCACTTCAGATTTTGACTACAATATACTATATAATGAGAGAAGAGGTGTATTCCCCCCTCCCATCCTCTGCCGTATTATTGATGTCTTCATTACTATATCATAAATGATATTTTCACCTCCGGAAGACATTTTCTACATCTTGGTTTTGTTTATCGCTGCTGATATCTTAAAGAATTCAAGTCGTAAAGTACGTAAAAAATGAGATTAAAGAATCATTAATGTTGTGTTTTCAGCTCTGTATATGTGTGTGCATATATAAAGAATGACAATAATATAATCAAACGGGCTAGATGGATATAGCTTATTCCAAGCAGGACTCAAACCGGTGCTGCAAGTAACGGCTCTCATGCACCAATGCCCTGACCCGCTCTGCCATGTGGTCGCCCTTCTGAAAACTAGGATGAAACAGGGTCGAATGAAAGAACGTGGTGCATACAACAACTCTTTCACAATGAAGTGGAATTTAATTAACATAGAGCTGCGGGCTCCTGGTGGCTGAGTGGTCTAAAGCCCCGTGTTGCCGAGTTGTCTAAGGCGCTCACCTTTTACAGATCACTGATATCTCGCCTCTGTCGGCGTGGGTTGGAGTCTCGGGCCTGGCCAACGTGGGTATGTGAGAAAGCTTGCCAATAGCATCCCGTTGGTCTGTAGGTCTTCCCAGTTTCTTCCTCCACCAGAACTATAATGGCCGCCAAGTATAGCCTATCGTGTACTGAGATATAATGCTAAGCCCACAACAGAAACAACTGCACTCAGGTACATGCTGTAACCCAGTGAATTTTATCTATAAATGTAAGTTATGCGCAAGAAGTTATAATTATAAAACAACAAATCTTCAATCGATAAATTCGCCAATGCGTTGTTAATAGAAATTTCTCAAAATTTCGCTTCCTACAACAATTGCAATCTACCACTGTTAACAAACAATTTACCTGATCATGACTCGGTGATTGCCTCAGGATTGTATTATAATTGTAAATTTGTGCAAATAAAATGCATCATGAAATAGTTTTGTGTTCTGAATCAATACAACTGCATTGGCTCTAACTCAAGCTATTAATTCCTTCATTGCTTCTGATACCATATAAGCATTCCGGCTACTGTTTTAACAAATGAACCAGAATGAGGTCATATGACTTCCGATCAAACGGCTCCCTGTCAAATACGTTGCCTTCTTATGGCCAATCACGAATTCTATTCTGAACTCTTAAAACCTGCTATCGTGAATAACATTTCACTTTCTACAGGTGACTTTGGGTCATCGAGAAGAAAAGATTTTAAATGGATAACTTTACTCAGTCGAGTAAGTATGAAATCTAATTTAGTCAGGCTACCGTATTAAATTTGCCTAACCATGTAAAAAGACGATTTGAATTCATAAAGTAGAACCAACTGTAATCCTCTGCAGATTATTCGATATGGAATATCGATGCTTGTTTTATTCATTTGTTTCGAGACGTATATGAATGAGTAACATATTTTGAAAGGAAATTCTTCTTTGAACTTAAAACTGGACGTGGGGAAAATTAGACGACAGCCTTTGCTCGAACTCCTATAGCCTAAATACAAAGTTTTAATCTAAACATATCTGTTGTTCAGATAAATTAATTATCTCTTCTCTCCTCGGGAAAAACAGAATTTAAGTGTTATAAAAAAAGAAAAGAAACACATTTTCTATATATTTTCAGTTTTGAGTGTAACAGTGCTTATAACTTTGCTTATTCTCTCCTGTTAACATGTACCATGTTAGCAATATCTGTACTGCTAAGGTACTGTACCATATACCAAGATGCCATTTTAGATCTAACAGATAAAAAGCTTGGAAAAGGTCTCATAAGATTTCTTTTTTCTGAATAATTGTTGGTCGATCAGTCACAAGCGACAAATGTTAATCACTTGTCAAGAACTCAAGATATAAATGTCAGCATCAGCACGTATTTGCAAGCTGACATATTCATGTCTACATTTGATACCGATCGCGCATATAAGCAAATTTCAAGCGCAAATATATGATGATCCTTTTATTACAGTTATGTACAAACCCTCCCTCGCTGTAAAGTCCTTCATTAGAACACGATTCCTGTTATAACGCAAGTATGGTCATGAGACTCTTTCATTACGTGGTAGTGGAAATATACATCATGGATACGCTTCCTGGCCAGACCAGGTCGGCTGCCTTGGTGTGTCCATTGGAAAAGGTACCTAACTCCCGTTTTCTCGGCATGATAAAAATCAACAATTCGCTAAAGTGCCTCAAAGACAAAGATTTGATTATAAGGCTGTCTCAGGATAAGACAGTATAATATATGGCTCGCATAGAAAGCGTTATAACGAGTAAACAGAAACCTGATTATTTTGACGTCTTGTAATACACGTTGATGCTATTATTAGCTGACACAATTATGTCCAAAATAACAGTAAGAGACTTTGTTCCACAAGAATAATATATCATTACAGACATTACGTGATTACTTTAGAAAATCATCCTTAAAACTGCTAACATTCCTGTATACACTGACATATAAGAGAGTAATAGGAAACGAAAGAGATTGTTTCATTGTTGCCTTCATCAAGTAACGAACTATGTACCATGGTATTCGAGTATATACAAGAGACCTCCCAGAATAAAGAAATCTCCAGTTTAACCTCAACTCATATGAAATGAATAAAACTGACTTTTCCAAAATTTGATACAGGAAGATATTCCATGCAATAAAATCAAATTCACTGAGGCTAAGCTAAATTGGTGTCAGTTTATACCAACGCTTCAGGAAATGATCTTATTCGCCTTTATTCTCATTGTTTGAAGATGAAGTTAGCTTTTAAAAGAATCCGTCCGTTATGTAAGGTAATATATCAGGTTGTCTGTCTTTGTATTAGGACTTATTTCTTCGCAATATGAAAAAAAACCCCCAAAACATCTACTAGATAAGTACGCGTTGTCGTCTCTGGGACCCTAAAGTACAAGTGACTCAAATGGTAGGTCATTAAATTTCGATTTGTCATGGTGGTAAGGGGGATTTGAGCTTTAAGTAAAACGTGATATTACAATAGATAAATGTGTAAAAAGGTGTCTGCAGGTAAAGAAGTAAATTATATAGTTCAACTATTTCAGATTATTTCGCACAAAAATGTTTCTAATTAAAACATTTTACTTTCTCCACGATAACTTGTCAGTGGAATAAAATTTCTCCTGTCTGTATTAGACCATAAATTTGACTGATGCGACAGGTTAATTAACCTAGGACTGCATGGGAAATGGAATGTGTGTGTGTTTTAGTATATGCTAATGATTCAGTATTCGTCCATTTAATTATTAATTCAAAACTGAATAATTAAATTTTTGTGTTTTTCGTTATGATTTGCATGAATTATGACTGGTCAGAGGCTATTGAATGTATTGTATTGACACTTATATAAACGAAAAAATATGAGGTCTTCCTACTGGCACTACTTTTCAGGCATGCGCAGCGAATCATGGCAAAAATTTTGCCCTTTGCTAAAATTAATGTATATATATATATATATATATATATATATATATATATATATATATATATATATATATATATATATATATATATATATAGTCGATTATTCGTGAGGGACTGAAAATGTTGATTTCGCCTAGTGATTGGACAAAAGTTTTTGTGGTAGTTTGTTTTGAACACAACTGTTGTCCAAACGTAAATTAACAAAAGTTAACACTATGTTTAGTTTTGATTCCAATTTAAATAAAAAATTCTTTTAAATTGCTCTTTAGTCGATTCCTCTTCTGGAGCAGTGGAAGCTGTCCTTGACGATCCCCGAAATGTTCAATGAAAAAAAGCTGAAACTGAAAGTTTGTGTTGGGATTTAAAATGCGTTTTTCTTTTCCTCAAATTTATTCGAAATTGGCAACCCCTGACACAGCAAAAAAGTCAAAACTACTGGATATATTGAAATGTGGGATTCTAGAGCACATGTTTACAAAATAAAATTTTTATTTTTTGCGGTGTTGTTTTTAATAATAATAATAATAATAATAATAATAATAATAATAATAAACAACTTTCTTTAACAAGGATAACACATCTGATCATGACTGACCCATCTGCCATGTGGTCCTCAATTTTTGTTATTGGTTCTGTTAAAAATAATGCAGACTGATTTCGATCTCTCGATCGCGGTCTCTCTCATACACATACGTTTTCGTAGAAGCTGTTCATGAAAAATACTTCGGCTGGAATATATAAGCGGACACCTTATATGCCATTTCTGGTGACTTGTACTTCTATGAATAATAACACCAATAATTGCTCCTTGTTTGCTCCCGGAAAGATTCTCCATTGATAGCATTAGTTGCATTAAATTTAATTGACAGCTTTTATTAATAGTATTCTGAATTTATATATAATCTGTAATGAGATCCACATACAATAGCGACTTTCTGTTTCCAGGGAAAATACTTCGCTGTTAAGTAGGCCTATTTTTCATTTTCAGTACCTATAGATTATATCGAAAATAACTGTGAATAAATCTAAAAACTTTTCCCTTGTAGCAAATATTGTCATCAAGCTAAGTGTACTGTAATAGGTCTAACTCACAAATGTCGACCCGGAGTAATATGAAAATAAGTTATTTAACAAATATTATTTAATTTTCCGATTTAATCATTTACGTATTTTTCCACCATCGATTTGCATTGTACATGGTGGAGGGCAGAGGCAATACACTTCCAAAGGATACTTTGTAAGTTTAACATTGAAATTATGACTACGTACTAGAGGGAAGCCATTACATGCTTATTTGAGGGAAAGGATGTATTTAAGCAAACACGGACCCGCATAAGAAAATTTGTTATTTATCAGTCCATTCCAATTGTGTGCTCCCATTGTCTCAGTCAGGTAGGAACGGTGCCCAAATTTGAAAAACTTGAGTTTGATTGGATGCGATGGCTTGGCGCTACATCCAATGAAATTCACAGACCCGAAGGAGTGAAATATCTTATCGATTCGCCAAGGTGTAGTTATGTTAATATGTCGGAACCTTGGCGAGCAAAGATGGTTTTGCATGTATTCTTGCAAAGTTAGAAATTTTAAAATCGATATATTTAATGCATTTCTTTTGGACAAAAGTTTCTTTAAACTAAGAAAGATTTCCATTGATATATTGAGTGTGTACCTTCAGTGTCAAATAACCAGTAAGTAAAAATAGATTTAACCATTGCAATTCATTCTGGACCATAACTTGAGTTCTCCTCAAGCGATTTCAGCGGCATTTGGTACATTTTTAATAGTCTTTCTCTAAATGGTTGAAGACTGGCCTAGCAGTTTTGCTGGAGCCAGTTCTGTACATTTCTTTCCATGTATGCTTGCTTTACACATTTTCGTGGTATCGTGCCGTTCAGTGTTCATAAAGCACAGTGTTCATTAATATAAACATTCAAATAAAAAAATCATGACCACAAATATTACAAAATAATTACAAGGCGAGTCATTTCATGTTGTTGTAAAGGGCGTTTATACTTACATCTGGGGATTACACACAGAAACAACAAATCTATAACACCTTGATGGCGGTCGTTGGGTATCAGTATGATGCGAAATTGATGAAAAAGTTTTTGCAAGCACGGTGTGAAGAGAGGGTGTTACTTCAATTATTTACAAGTAAGGCGTATCTAAACCTTGCTTGTAAATCAATACAAAGAAAACTAGGGTAAAAGGCAGAGACCGAAAATCAAGCGAGTGAGGTCAGACAAAACTGAGAATCTTGATATAGGATGGATATAAAAATTCTTTTTTTTTTTTTTTTACAAAATAAGCATTAGAACCTTCTTAGATACCATATAAATTTAAATTAACAATTTTGATATGAAAACAAAATACGGCATATTGCGACCACCCGTCCCAAACTTTAACCGGTCAGATTTAGTGACTTGCAAGTACGGTGGCCTAAATGATGGAGAAATATTTGATATATCATGAACACTGCATATATATATATATAGGTCCCACTGTGGATTTGAATAACGCTAAAATTGTCCACATTTATTGACTCTGCAAACCATTTTATTTCGGCAGCACTAAATATCTCAGTCTTAACTAGCACATTGCACAGTCGCTGTAATTTTTCTTCCTGTGTTTTGTTTTCATAATTTACATATGTTTTGCAAGCTGTACACTTAGTAACTAAATTGGTGATATGGTCCATAAAGACGACATTATGTGTAGTGTGCGTCGTCACGTCGCTGTGAAAAACTACATTCATGGCGGCAAATCAATCTAACGCCACATTTTTCATCCTATTCATCTCGGCGGCAAACCTACCCACGCCATTTTTTTTAAATCTCATTCATCATGGCGGCAAACCTATCCTACCCGCTTTTTCATCAAATTAGTACACTTTTGCCAATAGGAATATACGCATGTCAGCTTTTCTAACACGCATTTAAAAAAATTTTAAACATAGAAAAGAGCATGAACGGTTGTGCTTGACAAATCACTTACAGTCTTAACTATGTTAGAGGTATCGACCGGCAAATCACATTCAGTGCTAACCATGTAAATAGTATTATAGTGCTAACTGTGTAAGTGGTATTGACCAACAGATCACTTACAGTGATAACCATGTAATTGGTATTGACCGACCGATCATTTACAGCGATAACCATCTAAGTGGTATGGCGGTCAACCTAACTCTATATCAAGAAGCTCTTTCTTCCAATATGAGCAACATTACATACATATACAGTACTGTGGGTGGACTTGACTATGGTGAATTGAATGAGATATTTATGCATGAACCCAGTTAAAGCACTTGGTACTTTTTAAAGGTCGAAATCGTGGCACATTGGAATATTGGCTTGAAGACAGTGTTTGGGCAGATTCCTACATCTATACTATATAGTTTGGGTCATTTCATCTGTGAATGGCGTTGTATTATCTATATACGATGACTTACATACTAGCATAAAAATAATTATTTATTTAAAGACTCAGTTATTCTTACTAATGTGCATAGGCTCAGTCTTCTTGCGTACGGATACTTAAGAAGAATGATTTGCTTATAAAGACACAGGAAATCGATGCACATACATAAAGAACAAAAACAAAAACAACATATTGATCGCGTGCCATCCATGAATATAAATTAATCCCTTACTCTACAACCCCACCCAACGCAGCCCCATCCCAGACAAGAGTGTGCCGATGTAAAATATGTCCCATGGTAAAGGATCGACGCAATTTCTCTTCACCAATTGTCGCGTCTGCATATGCCTATCGGGAATGAACCTGTACGATGGTCTGATATGGAGCACATGAATTTCTACACATCCTCCCTCAGCCTGTTCGCCTATGTTAAGTTTATGTAGACAAGTACAGAGCTTGATTTGTTATGCAATGCCTCGTTTGAATGGGTCTGAAAAGAAAAATGTGAACATATCTTCGAAAACTGTAGATACGAATAGTGCAGGTGTTTTGCAAGCATGATATTTCAAGCTTTTATTGCATGTAGTCAGTGAATTATAACTGAATCTGATAAAGTCTTTCATTTTTAGAAATAGTTTACTCTTGCTACAAGTGCAGCATCAACATGAAAAGAAATCTCTCTCTCTCTCTCTCTCTCTCTCTCTCTCTCTCTCTCTCTCTCTCTCTCTCTCTCTCTCTCTCTCTCTCTCTCTCTCTCTCTCTCTCTGTGTGACAGGAACGGGTTATCGTTTCCATCATGTCTTCTTTTATGAAGTAAATCTGGGGGTTTTTTTTGTTTAACAAAGACTGAGCATACTTTAACACTTTAAAGTTCTTTGGTTCGTCTGGTCTCATCACTTTAAAGCAGAAAATCACAACTAAAATTTCCTTGAAAAGTATAATATCTTCTTATGTCTTAATGGGTTTATATATATATATATATATATATATATATATATATATATATATATATATATATATATATATATATAGTTATATATATATATATATATATATATACATATATGTTATTATATATACATACATACAGTTACATATATATATATATATATACATACATTGGCTTGCATTTATTGGCGAATCGGTAGTATGTATTGTAACAGCGGTCACATTGAACAGCTAAATCATTTTTATATAAATGTGAGATACTGATTCTCAGATAACCTTTTGGAAAATTGTGGTCAGAATTGATCAAGCGTTTCGTGGAAGTTGGACGGATGACTCAATATGGATCAAGCGATTCAGTGGTAGCCGGACGGATGATACCGGACCCATGACGGAGGCAGGCCATGACCAGGTTAGCTTCAGATTTAATCTATTTCTCAAGGTGTGTATCTTTATTTCAGTATTTTATAACTTCGGTGTCTTATCTCTTAACACACATAGTACCCATGTTACATGAAATCGTAATGCATATTAGTCCCTAGACACTGCCACTGGAACGTGTGGATCAAAACAAATATTACATTACGCAATATTAAATCACGCAATATCAATCATGTGCTATGGGCATCAAAGGTATACATCGCTTGTAGGTTCTCGGAGTTTTATTTCCAATAAAGAATGCAGCCAATGATGACATTTGCATGTGAAGGGACTATAAGAATGACAAGAAAAACGCGTCAACAGGAAGAAACAAATTCACGGACTTACCAGTAAAGACGCATGCAAGACGTCCTTTGCAAAATCAGTACGAGATAGTTAGCATTGTACATCTTCCCTAGAAATTACCAGTACCAGCATGAACCGACAATTCTTCTTGTTCAAGGTCGGCATCACTTGCTCCATCACAAAGTGCTGTACTTATTATTATTATTATTATTATTATTATTATTATTATTATTATTATTATTATTATCAACAACAACAACAACATCAACATCATCGTTGTCGTCGTCTATATTTAACGTGGCTTTATATTTTTCAGCATTTGCTGCTATCAGTTATTATGGTCACACACAGCAGATCCAACAAGCTTGAAGCGTGGCAATGCACTTTCTTCATTGGTACTACAACCAGTTCGTAGGTACGTGACAAACTTGCGACCCACTGTCAACAATTCTAACGCTCCAACAACAGAAGTGCTCAGTTTGGACACTATAAAAAGTAAGTTCTGGAAAGTTGTACAAGTAGGGAATTTTTAAAAATCTTTCCTTAAGTAATTAGCATTATTTTGTTGTTGTTGTTCTTGTTTTAAATAAGTAAATAATAATTTCAACAATTAATACAAATTGGTGCAATGAAATTGATTGGACAGGAAAAGAGAAATGCACAACTTTATAAACAAACATCTATAGTCACATCTTTATTGACCACTACAAATTTATCATCATTTACGCGAAATTTATTTCAATTAACTTTCTCTGACATACAGTGTTCAATTGGTTTGCTGTACCTAGCAATTTGCTTCATATTTTAATAATGAAATATGCAATAACAACTTTTAGTCTTAAATTTCATTTAGCGTTGTATTTCAACCAAATACCTTGGTCACTTGATGCAAAAATCCATAATAATAAATGAAATCAGGAGATTGCGTACGCAATTCAGAAATGGTGGTCTGTATGTTTCTTTTAAATCAACTTTATCACGCGATTACTGTCAAACATTTAAAAAATTATTGTAAGCTAACTGATATGAGTCATATATCACTTTTGGATGTTATCAGTATGACCTACAATCAAACATCTCACTTGTCAAGCTTCATAAGTTCCTGTATTTAATAAAACCGATCACTTCCGTCAGGGATGATGGGATTGCGGTCAACTTGCAACATACTTTCCTCCGAAATTGAAAAACTTGACAACATGCAAAACTACACCTCCTATGCAAGATTTGATAACGGAATAGCTCCAATAAGAAGGTTCTGCACAAACATATGCTAATACATTTACACTTAGTTTCAATTACAATCAAAATATGTAACAGACTGACCTTAGCAGTGATGAAACTTAATAAAGTAATACATCCAAGTGTTTAGAACTATTTTGTCCTCCAAGCGAAGCTGGTCGTCGTAGACAGCTAATATTGAATAAATTGGATAGCAAATCGACAGATGGCAGAGGCGCTTATTTAGCGGCGATGGTGAAGGATGGCTTGTATGATGCAGATCTTCTATAATGTGGACTGAAGAACCTAAAGATCCAGCTAAGTTTAAGTACTATGTCAATTTTACCAAAGTCATCAGATTGTCAATCAGTCATCAGATTGTCAATTAGTCATCAGATTGTCAATCAGCCGTCAGAAACTTACAATTGATCATTTGTGTTTTTCTTCGCTAATTGTTGGATGGATTTACCGTCACATTATTTCCATGTTAATTCCCTGAACTGCAGATCAGCTAGGCACTAAGACATCAAAAATGTCATCCCAGCTGAAACTTAATGGTCCCTTCTCACGAAATGAGGTCTTCAATAACCCCGAAGGACATCATTCGTTTTTGTAAATTCATTAAGTGGCCTCGATGATATACGAAAAGGCCCGATGTGCCGACATGCGACATGTCAGAGGCAAGTAATAGGGAAGGAGTCACGTTGGACCAGTGGTTATCGTGGGGGACTCGCGTCTGACAGGGTAATGCTTCGAATCCTACCATTTAAATTAGCTACCGTGGCGTATTAAGACACTATATTACAGCGGTATAGGCACTGAGTAACATACTTGTGTTGACATGCCTTAAAACACCCCAAAACGAACCAAAATCTTAGTTGTGCAAAATATCATATTTTTAATATGAATGTTTGTATTTCTATACAAATTTGTGTTGGAAAATTTTAATATCATTTCTTTCTCAGCATTTTGTGCATCTGTTCATCTTTCTTTCATTAAGGTCATGAATACTGCTGATTGCACAAAAATGAGCAATGATAAACAAGCAAGCATTTTTGATAGCTCTTTTCTCGTGATGCTACAACTTGTTCTACAACGGCTCCATGATAGATCAGCTGATTGAAGAGGACAATGCACTTTGAAGTTTGAAACCCGACGGTGGTGTCAAAATCGATATTTAAAAAACATCGGAAGTGAGTATACCGTAAATTCACAATTTCTTGTAATGAATAAATTTTATAGGATCTTGTTGTCGCTACAACCACGAATTTAAGGACCAAATCATTAGTAATCATGTGTGGAAACAACTGGACCCTTTCTCCAATCCAATAATGTACTAACGACGAAAATTTATTTTGGTGTGTGCGAAATAAATTCACAATAGTTATGTCTTTATTGGTAAACATTAACAAGGTTGCTAAATTTTGTTGTGGACAAAGGCATACAAGCTGGTTCCCCAAAAAGGAATTGATTCACATATGCTTGATCTACATTAGTATACACTAGCAACGTTCGATTCGGTCGAAGCAAAATTTCAGATAATCGAGACTGTACTGTAGTTTTAAAAGATTTTCAGAATCAGAGGTGAATCTATGTTTTGGAAAGAAATGGTCATAACGGGAACGATGTGTGTGTGTGTGTGTGTGTGTGTGTGTGTGTGTGTGTGTGTGTGTGAGAGAGAGAGAGAGAGAGAGAATGCTCTATGTTTTCGAAATTAAAGCGTGGATCATAGCATAATTCTTAAAGTATGAGAGTACCTACAGAGCAGCAAATTAGAACATTCCTACACATCATTTCTAAGTGCTTTTGAGGTAATGATAATGGTATATTATGCGTCAAGTATGACATTTGAATAAACATCTTTTACTGGCTAAGACTTTCGGATTTTCAGACAATTTCTGTCAGACACTTTGACTTGACTTACAATATAGGCCGGTCATCGAGGCTAACGAGACATTCCATTGTCAATGCTTTCTCAGTGCGAATCCAACTTCTTGAAGATGCGTTTTGTCTGACCGCCAGTCGAGGAGCAGACAAGAGCTTGTATAAGTGGGGATTAAACTGACTTCAATAGCTTCGGGTGATTTGGGCTGTTTATGCAACTGTTATATGGGATTCTGATTTCCAACTTGTAATTTATATTATGAAAACCATCTTGGTTCTGAAAGTCAGTAGTCAAGCGTACAGGTATGCAACTGTCGAAAGAGAATATTCTCACAGGATTCCAGTAGTCTGGTATCACTGAACAGAAACAAGGCAGCAACTTTCAAAGGACAGGTATCAAAGTTCTAGCCCCGTGTAAAATATACCGATTGAGTCTTTGTATTGACAGTTTGTGTTGTTGTTACTTTTTGTTATAGTAAACAGAAGAGATGAAGAAAATCTCAACATTCATTAAGGAGCAAGGACACGTCGATATCGGATTCATCTAGCGTCATCAGCTACGTTTAAAAATGAACCATGACATGCTCCGTTGATAGACTTCGATAAAAGATAACCAGTCAAAGGTTGTAGCACTTGCTGAAGGTCTCAAATATTGAAACAAAAGACCAGTGCTACATTATTTGAAATTTGCAAACAAAGCGTGCAAACGTAATCGAGTCTTAAAAAGCATGTGCATAAGAAGATCTGATACAAGTTGCTTGCACAACAAACTTAAAAAGATAAAATGTAATCGCAAATTAAGTAATCCAAAGGTAAAATGATGAACACTTGAGTGCATTATTCATTTGGAGAATGTATTAGAATTATATATACAGTGGAGAAATAATCAACTAGTGTTATGCATCGGTTGATTGCGTAATTTTTGTTCTTATTTTAAATAGGATGGTACAGGTTTTCATCACTTGATAGAACAACAGTTATAAGACCAACTTTATATTTATACTTTTCCACGCAGTAAAATTATTTTCTACATTATTTTAGGACAGATAAACAATGGCTGAGATACGCTGCATTTGGCTAATAGCATTTTCATGAATTTGTAAGAAATCTTCAAGGGCTCCATTGTACTAGTTCGATTTTCATAGAATGTCTTTTGGAATCCATATTTTCATTAGGGATTAGTTATATGTATTACATGATTTTAAAGGTACCTATGAAGTGCTGATTGAAGAATGCGCCTTGCACAGGAAGAGTGTCATGAGAATACATAAAAAAGCTGACTTTATATGAGCTATAGGAATATAAGGGAGCAGAATCTGGATAAATTACGATTTTATCACATCAAATACAAGAAGGCCTCGCTTACAATTAAAACCACGCATAGAAGGTCCTCTCTTACAGTTACCACGCAATCAAGGTCATTGTTTACAATTAAGCCACCCACTGAAAGTCCTCACTTACAATTAAACCACTCATACAAGGTCATCGCTTACTATTAAACCACCCATACAAGGTCATTGCTTACAATTAAGCCACCCACAGAAAGTCCTCACTTACAATTAAACCACTAATACAAGGTCATCGCTTACTATTAAACCATTCACAGAAGAAATAACTATATTACCTAAGCTGTAGCTAAACTTCAGCTGATACAGATGCCGATTTTTGTTCAACGTATTAAATCATTCGGAACATCCTCGTCTCTTTCCGATGCGAGTCAAATATTTTAACCTGTCTAAAGGATGTTCGGATGAAATCGTAGTCATAGTTCCTAAATTGATGAGTTCTTGGCTGACGAACATCTGACTGGATGTGCATAAAAATTTTTTTTTTAAATTATAGGTGTTAAAAATACACTTGACCAGGTTTCAACAATGTAATACCTGCTCTTTAACTTCTTATGTTATTCATGCAGATTTGTAATAAAAATGAAGTCATTCGGATTCAAAAGCCTGAAATTGTTGCTTACGTTGCTCTTAGTTACGTTATGTCATTCAGGTTATTATGATGTAAAAAGAACAATTTATCTGAGGGTAGTTGAAATGGCCATTTTTCCACCCGAGTTTTGTTTTGTTTTTTTCTAGCATGGGATGAAAAGGCCGAGAATTTTCCAATCTGCGAATTAAATGAAGATATGTTCATGTGCGGTATTAATGAACAAGTTAATCTTTGTTAATCGTTTACTGTGAGAAGAGTAGGACAGTGTAGTTAGTAAAATCGAATTTGATTTAAGGAATGCGCAAATTGTGGATTATTTTAAAATGCTCATACTTGAATGCTATGCCAATAAATAAAAATGTATTTTATTTTATTCTTAGAGCTAATGCATCAGCTTTCAGAAGTTTCTATTTTATCAATTTGCTTCCAATAAACTCTTAAAAAAAATAGCAATTTATTTTTAGATATTTTCAAAAACATAAAGGAAATTCGAATGTTCATATAACGAATTTGTGGCTGCGGTTTGTCTTCAGTCAAATTTGATAAATAATTATTTTCCTAAGCGCAATAATCATGGATCGATATCAACAGAATTTGTAGCATTAGTAACGTTACACTGCTTAAGAAGCACAACTGTTAAACGATACAAATATAACACAAATGTTGTGAGTGAATTGAAAATGCCAGAAGCTTGCTGCGCATCAATTTTAATTCTACAAAGTTCACTAGCGCATTGAAGTATTACAAAATATTCCGTAACCAGTCTGCAGTGTCACGTAGTCCTTTCGAATTTCTTAATTCTTCAATTTTGTCCTGAACGAACCTTGTATTTTACGTAAGAAAGAGTCGATATATGATCGATAATTGCTTCCGTATTTTTTAAAATTTAAATTCACTATTCTTACCTTAGTGCGGATGTAAAAGAAAGTTATATGGGTTGAGTGTGTGTGTGTGTGTGATTTAGATTTCTAACGTACCTTCAACGGCACTGGGGCATCATGCCGCAGACATGTAGCACGATGTCCCACCCAGTCACATTATTCTGACACCAGGCCTAACACTAACCTCTTAATGCTGAGCGCCAAGCGATGCAACTGTTGGTACCATTTTTATAAGTCTTGTTGGTAATTCTCGGTCGGGTTCGAACATGCGTCCTCCCGCATCAAAGGCAGGCGCTGAAACCACTAGGCCACCGGAGTGGTCGTTATATGGTTGAATTATAATGCAGAAATCTGGAAAATCTTTTGGCACATATTCCTGATAGCCTTTCTTTAAATTAGACACCAAGGCCCAAATTCTGGATAAACCTAATCCTTCTATTGGGCGCAAAAGCAATGCCATATGATTGAAATTTATTTAACTCAAAGTTAAATGGAAGGATACAATAAAAAAAATATCAAACCAACATGGGTATTTGTATACTCAGTTGTCCGTTATTGTTTCAGTTAGACAGTTGGATAAAAGCGCATGCTAGCCTACCCATAACATTGCCTAGATCAAATAAAACACACACACACACACACACACACACACACACACACACAATAATACCACACACGTTTAGAAAGAGAGTATATATATATATATATATATATATATATATATATATATATATATATATATATATATATATATATATATATATATATATATGAGAAGGAAGTATATATATAGTTGTCGCAAGATGGTTGTTGATGCCATTTCCAGTCAATAGTATCGTTTAAAGTGTCAAAATCAAGCAGTAAGAGGCGAATCCATGCATGTACCATCCTTTGACTTACATTAACAAGGAATTGGAATATTTACATAACTCTCAACAATCACGGTCCAGGCGTGGTTAGCTTTGCGTGAAACGGTGATGACACAATTTGCATTTAATCGTATATACGTTGTATACGATACTACAACCAGTGGCGAGATATATATTGCTCACGTTATCCCCCCCCCAAAAAAAACGCAGAAAGCTTAAGGAATCTCATGTAACACATGAATTTCCCTGTTAACCGTGAATTTAATAATAAAGGAAATTGCAAGATAAACTGGCAAGAAAATCCAAGAATTCCCTGGGTGGTCTTGAATAGAGATTAACAGATAATACATGTTTTAGGGCATATCTGCTTATTACTTTCAGTGACAAATCAGCATATCTGCTTATTACTTTCAGTGACAAATAAGCTGCAAATTAAACAAAAAAATTTATACTAAAAATAAATCATTTTATACTTCGTTGTTTTGGACAGATAATGCCAAACTTACTTTTGGACGCATAATGCCAGGTAGTTTGGACGCATAATGACATGGAAGAATAATGCCAAAGGATTTTGAAAACAAATGAACACATAAGACTTCAGTACTCTGACATTCTCTTGAAATTGTTGTTTGAAAAGTAAATCCTCTTTTTTTTACAAACACAATGGTCAATCATGTCCGATTTTCTTCTGCTCTTGGACGATCGCTTAAAATGTGTTAGAATAGGGCAATCCTTTATAGTAGTCTTTCAAGCAAGATGGCTTTAACGATTATTTGTAAATACAATTCATCCATACCGCTTGCAATTCGGACTTTAGAGAGAGACATGTTTAGACTGGAGAAAGTCTCAAGTTGTCCGGTTGTGTAGGTACAGATTGTTTGATTTATAGTATTCCGATTGGCTAAATTGTTTAAAGCCACAGGTCAATCGGAACACGGCGAAATCAAGGCCTGATGATCTCACATTACGAATCTCACTGGCGGCAGTCACTCCTGATTATATTGTCCTCGAGGTCTTGAGTAACGCCTTGGCATGATTAACAAGTACTGATTTATTCGAAAAAGTTTGTGGTATAGCAGTTACACCGTCTGGGTACAATGCATACTCATTTATGTAATGGTTTGTTTTATCGATTGTTTTTGTTTGTATAATCTTCGACTTTTCGATAGGTCTTAAATAACCCAGTATGGCATCTAATCTCCTAGTCTGTTTCCGCATTTGTATACCTTGCAATGAATAGCCTTTCCTTGTTTAAAAAAAGTGTTCTTCAAGTGTCAAAGTAACATTTAAAAATGAAATTCGTTCTTAGTCGCTGTGTGATAACTCTCCGTCAATCATTATTTTAATTAAATATAATTAATATTACAACAAACAATAAATGTGCACATATTCCTCAGACGTTTGGCAATGATTACCCAGTCCATACATTGGTTTCAATCTAGGATCCAATTAGTTCAGATTCATGACTGCAAACGTTTTAGGAAAATTTATACTTGTTTGTATCTGCCTAACATGACCACCCTATGTTGTTGTTACCACCTTCTGTTGTTCTAGAGGCATTTCAAGAGACCAAGTTAACAACATATATTAGTTTTTCTCCACCCGGAAGCTAGAGACATGAAACATTTGATGCTGACAAGTCCTTCCTGAGTACATATTTTCTATATTTGTATACCATTCAATTACAGATAAATCCGATGCTTTTATTTTCCCTAATTTGTTTGTTAAAATGTCCTCCACAAATGCAATCCTTCAAACAACACAAGCAAAACGTATTTAAAATGCCAGATGTTCATAGAATTGTGGTTAAAAAGGGATTTTGTGTTATGCATATTGCAATGGCAGTACATATCCTCACGCACCTTACTTGTCACTATATCATAAGTACTATTATCAGATTCGCATGTACATTACGAGCTTGCAGAACTTAGAAATGGTGCAATACACATTTCGCCAATTTCGACAAAATGTATACTGAAGCAACAGGCAGGGAAAGAAATATAAATGTGAATATGAGAGAATATAAGAAGATACATGAATAAACAATAATTTCTGATTGGCTGGGATTGAATGAACGAAATTAAGGTACAATACAATCAGTAAGACAGACAGACAGATAGACAGACAGACAGACAGATAGATAGATAGATAGATAGATAGACAGACATAAAAGTTCACTCTTTATGACATGTAATATTGTCTCATTATATTAATATTTGACAAATATCTTTGCGATTGCATCTCTCAGCACAACTATATTATAAACAGACATCTGTGCAGGTTAACGTGAATTTAAATTATGTCTACCAAATTTTAAAATATCCTTTGATTTGAGAAATTCCTTAACCGTAACTCATTTTATAAGAATCAAACGACTTCCAGATGTACACTGTCAAAAATAAATTGTGATTTTTCATCCTTTCTACCATATCTATATGTTACGAAAATGCAGGCTCATTCAGAGCTATTGTAAAACAAGATAACGGAAAATCTTAATTCGCGGATAAGATGTGAAGAATTTCGTGCATATGAACCCTTGCTTTATACAAAATATTCGCAAATACGAGCTCTCATTATTCCGCTTTAAAGCTTTGTCATTCAGTACTACACTCGATGCATCTTGCTAGAAAATGTACACAGGCAAGTTTCCTTTGATATAATTCTGTAAACTTGATTACTGTTACCTATGAAGAAAGGAATCCATGATAGTAACAAGTTTTAGAGCAAGCTTGAAATCTTTCTAAATAGGTCGAAAATTTCTATTTCACTACCACAAGTCTTAATTTCAGTCTATACTTAAAATCTTCGATTGGACAAATTTAAAGTCAGATTTAAATTCAGGCCAATCTGATCGCTGTGTTCTAAATTAAAATAAGTCTAGACTTAAATTCAGTAGAAAATCAGGCCCAGTCAGATTATTTGATTGCCTTGTGCTACATAAATGCAATTTCTTCACAAGCGATTATATTGACTGGACGTAGAGATGGTGCCAGGAAGCAGATTTTCCGTGGAACGAGCTAATGGAAGGTGACTGACATCTCGCGTTAAAGTTGGTTCTTACAGGTTGGAAACCCCATACAAAGTGGCCTTGTCCGCATTATCACAAGAGACCATCTTACTCCCACCGCTCATGGAAGTTTGTAAATTACCTACTAGATCTTGAGTAACAGGGGGCTGATTCTTGTTTGATGCTGACCCTCTGAGAATGGCCAGCGGAAAGTTTGGATACAATAAAATTGTCAGCAAGTTCATCTCATCTGTTGCAGTAGTAACTGTTTGGAAAGGGGCTTTTTTTATAGTTTCACAACCTTATTCCAATGCCAGTTCAGACTTGAACACAGAACCTGAATGCCAAGAAACGTTACTATTTTTATGAAACGCTTCCCAGATTTAGGTGTAGATTTCAGATACAGTCATATTATAAACTAACAGATCTGTAAGTATTGATATAACGATAAGTATGACCTGTTTTTTTTCGTGGCAGGTTTCCTTCTGAAAGTTAATGTTAATTTCAGGTGTCGTATATGATAACATAGACAATAAAACAGCTGAGGCATGAGAAATAATCAGATCATCACATATTTATAGTAGATGATTTGAGAAACAGGTTCACAATCACCCATGTCATACCAAGTTCTTAACAAAAGAAAATCTCTTAAAGTTCCTCTTTGAGATATGACAAGTTTAGCTAAACAGTAGCAGACTTCCCTGTGCGTATTGACTTCTTTGTGTTACCCGTTCTTGGAGTGGCGCGCTGTTGTTGTCTGCCACACACAGTACGGTGGACAAGTGCTTGATTATCATTTGTTTGGGGGAGGTCTCATATATCTATTGAAAGAAGGTAAAATTGAATAGTAACTCTGGTCCAAAATACTGCCATACATACTAGTTTATAGGATTGTTAAAACAATTTTGATTAACTGTATTATTGACAATTTGGTTACTATTATTTACTCTTTGGTGAAACAGGCTCTTTAACGATCTTAGCCGAAAGAACTGGAGAATGCAACACGACACTTCAATACACTTGATACGCTGTCATTCAAACATTCTGTAAGACTATACGAGCCAGACAGTATAATGACAGTTTGCATAACAACTGGGAAATTTTTCGTGGAACATACATTTTTCGTGTATTTCATGGATATTACATACCCGGAATTAAGAACTACTTTTAGCAACTATAGGCTATCTACGAATTTGATTAGATAAGCTAATTCTCTGTAACATCAAGAAATCCGATGTACAAGGAAATAAATGAAGTCAGAGTATGTCGTTCAAACGAATAAAATGTCACTTTCACAAGCCTTTCGTTCTAGTAGAAATCTGATGTGCACATTTTGTCTACCTCAGGGTTGTCGAACATAAGGCCGGGAGGCCAGATTATGTCGCCCAAGGTTTCTGTCCTGCACGCCAACCTTCCACAACTTGTGCCAACTGGTGGTGAGAAATGTAGACCAACTTTGTCAACGGCCCCGTGAGTGAGAACAAAAACTGCGGCCAATCACAGAAAAGGTTGGACACCCCTTTTATGCCTGATGCAGACATATGCTGTCTGTGTTCCTGATTACCTTGGATTTAAGTTTTGAATTGATAAGAACAACAACATGAACATGAAAGAGAAACAAGGAGATGGCCACCACCACACCCAGCTCAATCGGTGTAGATGGAATTCAGGTCACAAGCAAATCTCATTTAAACCTATAACATTTGACCCTCTACGTCCTCCTCACCAATAACTTATTCGATATCTCGAGATAATTATACAGAACCTCCGAGAGGCTAAGTCGAAAGTTCAAGATAAAGCTCGTAATCTTTTGCATATACTAAGACGCGGTAACATCTTGCAAGTCGAAAGTTTGAAAGAACTCGCGAAATCTTCTTATTTTGGCTACTCATTTCTAAATTAAGAGCTTTCTTTTGGCAAAGAAAAAATATCTTTGCCTCCTATGCACCTGGAAACAAAATCGTTTTACAGTTAATGTTTATTCGTTTTCATTGTGACATTTTGGAAATACCCGACGCGAAATGTATTCAACAAATAAGGTAGACTGCAAATCGACCTTGAAAAACACGGTTAGGCAGAGTTTTGATTTGTGAGAAAAAGAATCGAGATAGCCTTGACTTAACGACATGTAAACAGGATCTATCGTATGACATTTTGTTATCTCGTGGTTTCGAGACAAATTATTTTTCCCACTGAAATACATATTCGGAACAGGAATGTAGATTCTGAACTCTATTGATCAGCATGGACACGATTTCAATAGAAATATTCCTGCATGATTTTGGAGTAATATATGTGATAAATTGGTGAAATATTAATCACATGTTTTTATTCTCTTCCTTTCGCTCTGTTTCATCCATGAATATCCGAATCTCTTATACAGGTACTAAGATATTATGCACAATTCCAGAGACCAGTATATTCGGACAGGTAAACAATTTCATGGGCCAGTATGTCCGGACAGTTAAATTATTCCATAGGCCAGAACATATGGACAGGTAATAATTTCGTGGTCCAGTATATACGGACAGGTAAACATTAGGTGCTGATTTTCAAGTCTCACCCCACGTATTTACCACTACCTTGCGGCCCTCTTCCTGGCATATGCAAGGTTTTCATAGATAAGTAATTCTTTACATTGCAAAGTTTTCATAGGTAACTAATTCTTTACATAGCAAGGTTTTCATACGTAACTAATTCTCTATATTGCAAGGTTTTCATAGATAGCTAATTCTTTACATTGCAAGGTTTTCATGGATAATAATTCTTTACATTTTAAGGTTTTCATCGATAATTAATTCTTTACATAGGAAGGTTTTCATAGATACGTAATTCTTTACATTGCAAGGTCGTCATAGATAAGTAATTCTTTACATAGCAAAGTTTTCATACGTAACTAATTCTCTATATTGCAAGGTTTTCATAGACAACTAATTCTTTCCATTTCAAGATTTTCGTAGATAACTAATTCTTTATATTGCAAGGTTTTCATTGATAATTAATTCTTAACATTTCAAGGTTTTCATTAATAACTAATTCTTTACATTGCAAGGTTTTCATGGATAAGTAATTCTTTACATTTCAAGGTTCTCATAGATAAGTAATTCTTTACATTTCAAGGTTTTCATAGGCAATTCTTACAATCTGCAAGGTTTTCATAGATAACTAATTCTTTATATTGCAAAGTTTTCTTAGATAACTAATTCTTTACATTGCAAAAAAGATTAGAGAGTAATAGCTTCACTTGTGGTTATAAATGAAAATGGCTATAACGGTGTTTGTTCTCATTTGTGAAGAGCATGATAGTTATTATACTTATATATCAACCAGATACATTATTTTTTAATTTGGAACATACGATAAGAGAAATGACTCATGTATGTAGCTAGAGCAAATGGAGACGGAGCTCTTTGTTATAAAACTACAATATTTCATTTCATTAAAATAAACTTCCAGAATATTGGAATCGGAAACATGAAATGAAGTGCGATAAAAAGACTCAGCCATAAGGAGGTTTATTAGCCATAAGTGAAAATTGTTGTTATAATGCATAGTGTAAAAGCCAAATTTAGGCTGTAGAATAGACACAGTCTGAAAATCAAAGACCACCTTTGGAATAGAGGCAAAGTAGTTTGAGCTTAATAGGTCAGTTATAACGCAAGCCTAGGCCGGACGTTACAATGGATATAACCCTCGATATAGTAATACTTTTTACTCTGTTATTAGATCTATATTTTGATTATATTATGGATGTCTTTGTCACTGATTCGTTAATTGTCACATTCCATTGCATTTGTATCTTGCTTGTATATTTTACACATGCCATGGTTAACTGATGCTTTCATTTCAACTTTCGCCCATCAAATTGCAGTTTATTTTTACTTTCTGCCTTCACTTCATTTATCTTGAGAATTTTATAATTTTCTCCTAATGCGGCATTCTATTTTTGTAATTAATCGTCAGTTTTCTCGGGATCAATGGTTATAAATTTATTATTAACGAGTCTTTGGATATATTCAATGCTAGTTTTCCAACAAATTCAGTTTGAGCAGAAAAAAAAAAAAAAAAAAACGGGATCCAGAAAGTTCGAATATCTTTCTCATGTGCTGGTAAATGGTGAAGTCTGTGGATATTTTGCTGACACGAATAATACCAGCAACATTCATCAAAGACGTTGAATGTTATGCAGGTACACCGAACATTAATTTAATTATGTAATCCTGAAGTATACCTTCAGAGACTTCTAGTCAATTTCTTTATAATTGTAATTGTTTGCATTATAGCCGTATTAGTGCATTTTACCAAGGTATCACTGGACTCCAATTTGAAAACATATAACACATAACTATGTACAATGTCATGTGATACGTATTTATGGATAAAACTGTGGAATTTAACATTAATCCAAAAATGTTATCCTCTCTCTCTCTCTCTCTCTCTCTCTCTCACCAACTAATACTGATCTTTACACATGTTCGCATATTTAAACTAAACACACACTCATGCACATAGACGGACATACATGCACATATATTGTACACATAACACACTCGCATACAAACTCCTGAGGTGTCATTAAATTGACTTGTTTTTTTGTTGCTGTGTTTGTTTTTTTTATATTTTGTAAATTTAATCTAGTTTTCATTGCTCAAGAAAAGAAACTCATACAAATATAAAACAGGCATTAAAACAAAACACATACAAAAGTTGACAATTGGGTGCACTTTTTCTCAAACTCATCAATTCTGTTATTCACTTTGGTTGCATTTTCCCATTTTTATATCATAAAACACATTTTTATAACAGCTGAGATTCGGGATTTTTATGTACAACGAGATCTGGATATAACATATCTTGCAAGAAAAGTAAGGAAGTAAGTATAATCACCAAAGGTTTTATTCCCTGTAAAGATATCTTTTCGCCGAATTCTGAATTTTGGATCATAAGTTTGGATCCATTCCACCAATAATTTCCAAACGTATTCGGTAACTGAACAGTCATATAATAAGTAATCAATTTGTTATATTCCTTTCTTACAAAAGTTGTATTTATCATTATCACTTAAATTAATCTTTCTAAATACTGATTTTTGGCAGTAGTTCTATAAAGAAATCTGAAATTAAAGCGAATTAGTTTTGTGTTTTTATCAGAAAGTGTAGAGCCCAAACAAAAGAGTCAATTCATCTGCACCAGTTACACTCAAGCTGTGTGGACCAAGTTTCATGTTTAACATTTGGCTTTTGTATCTCGGTACTTATAGGATCTTTAGAAAGAAATTTGTTATTTTCTTTTACCCTAATGAGTGATATTTGTTTCGAGAACTACATTAAAACTTTTGACACTTTCACGAAGCATGTAATTTTCTTTTTCCACTTAAATGATATCTTTGAGATATGAGCAAAGTGCTGTATAAAATTATTAGCTTACAGGTTTTTTAGGGGGCGAGAGTGGTTTAAGCGGTTTGTGTCATCGAATCTCAGCAGAGATCCTTGCGTATCAAAAGTCTGTTGAATAGGTACAACATCGTTTGTTCTCTACCTTATGCATGATTTGATAGTATATATATATATATATATATATATATATATATATATATATATATATATATATATATATATATATATATATATATATATATATATATATATATATATATATATATATATATATAGTAGCTACATTCAGAATATCTTGAGACAAGTATTCGAGGGCAGTAGATGCTTCACGTTTCCATAATTATAAATATCATCACGCCATAAATATTTTTCATGGAATTAACGATTTCTTCAAATTTGCTTTTTCCTAACTTAAAACAGTACATCAACATTTTTCAAATATATAATATTTGTTCAGAATCCAGATTTTGCCATGAACCATCATCGTTTTATATAACATACAAATGAGTGCAAGAAAATTGTATTTTATACTCCCTTCCTTAAAAGAAGCAATACAAAAGGTTTGTTTAAACCCTCTCAGTTTTACCGCCCCAACAGAACTGGAAGAAAGAATGTATTCAGTTCATTTTCCATATGGGGTGGAGGATTTGGTAGAGCTGAGAAAAGATGAACGAATTTAGGCAAAGTCAAGGGCTTTATTAAAGTAATTATTCCAATAAGGGATAATTTTTTCCTGCTCCACCAGCCAAGCGGGTTCTTTACTTCCTTCAAAATCGACGAAAATTAAGCTCTACAATAAATTCTAAGTTAAAAGAGAAATCTACTTCAAGGAAATTAAAATTGAACTTTGTGCAGTCAATTTCAATTTCAGAACATATTTTTAATTAGAATTTCCAATCTAAAAAGTTTATGGTTTAACACATTGCAGTAAAGACCTGATACCAAGGCAACGTCATTCAAAATCTGCATAATTATGTTCAAGGGCAAAGGTGAGCAATCTAATAATAGATGAGTAAATTCACTGACCTGATTTGAACTGCATTTCATTATAGAAACTTTCTGTAACACTTACGTTCGTTTTAAGTTCTATTGCAAGAAGTTCAATTCCTATTATAAATAAATAGGGTGCTAAAGAGTCTCCCTGGCGACAACTTGTCTCCAAATTGAAAAATGGGGATAAATGTCCATTATTAATGACACAACGTTTTGAATTATTGCAAAATACTATGAACCAGTGACAAACTGATTCTCCAAAGTTGAAATATTTCAGATCATTTTGCAAAAGTCCCATTCACCCGTAGTCGAAAGCAATTCAAAATCTATCAATTGGAAACGATCCGATTCATTTGTTTCCACAAAACAGTGCATTATGTCATACAAAATTTATTGTATTTTCAACAACAAGTCCCCCTTTCATAAAACCTACTAATGATAAAAGGGATGCTTATCTTTACCATATTTGCAATAGATGCAAAAGCAATCTTGTCATCTACATCAAGAAGTGAAATTGTTCTCCAACGTTATTTAAACAAAATTCCTGTAGTTTTCGGAATGCACTTGATAATTCCCTGAGACTAACATTCTGAAAAATATTGCATATTGTATCCAGGGTTTAGAGACCTAAAGAGAAAATCGCCTAGATCTTTCCAATCGAATTTGTAGAATTCAGACTTTAAATCCATCGGAACCAGGTCTAGTTACCTACCTTCAGTCGAGCTTCTTTGAAGATCTGAACATTTATTTTATCATGGTAAAAAAGATGATTATGAGTGTGCAAATGATTATTGTTTTAGCTTTTGTATAATTGTTTCCATAAAATCTTTCTGTTTATTAAATATATCTTTGTGACCTAATAACTCGTGTTCCATCATCCGTAATTTATGATCGCATTGTTTTGTTTTTGTAAGTTCTCTTTTCAAGATTAATGAAAGATTTTTAAATATTTTTACACCAAAGTTATTCCACATTGCATTTGATCTTAACATTGCACTTTTGGAAGTATGAAAATAGCAAAAAGAGCACCGAATCAATGTTCTATGCAGTTCGATAACTGATGTTTATTAATCATGTTTACCAAATTATTATATGTTTATTATTTAGTTTCTAAGAAAACAGTTTTACCTCATATTCCCAAACCATTGCTGAAAACAACATTGAGCTACATAAGTTCATAATTCTACAGGGTAAATTACAGGTATAACTTTCTTGAGGACGAGATAACATCTTATCCTCTGTTTATTTAATAATTTATGATGACTTTGCTTTTACGGAATTTATTTTGGCTCCTATCATCGCATTAGATGTCCTGCAGGATATACCATATTTGATTTTCAACAATCATACTGGGTGACATATTAATTTTCATCAGTATAGACATGTGTATGTATGCTCAAAAGAATAAACAGTCTTCCTACGTGCAGAATGACATATGCTACCTCTAATACGTGCCTTGTTTAACCACTTGATTAACCACTGTCCCTTTCATTGTCTTAAGTCCCCTTTTTGGTGGTATCTCGTACACGTACCGAGGATACTAATATGCAATAATTTTGTTTTAAAATTTAGATATGGACTCAACAATATATCGTCAAGCATTTTTCCAGACTCTAATAATATAAAAATTATCGGTTAGTGAAGTTCATGCACCCCCAAGTGTTAAATCAAATGCCGTACTTTCTAAAAAAAAAAATAACTATGTAACATTTCTGCCTTTTGAAGTCAAAACGATTTTGACAATTATACAAGAAAATCCAGTCTCTCAGATGAAAGGGTTCAGTTGTCTCTGATAATGGGGCTTTTTATGTATGACTTTGTGATGGTGTCCGTTCCTCGTAGATCTTGCTTGGGAAGACAAATATTCTATCTTGATATGCTGAAACACAAATGAAAATAAACTTTTAAGCATACGGCTTTGCGGTAGTGTCCTTTCTATGCGTATCTTACTTGCGGAAACAAACAACATTCGATCCTGAAGTTAACTTTGTATTAACAATTTACCAGAAAGTTAATAATGCATTGAGAAACATTTGTTAAGAAACAAAAATATTAGGTTGAAGAAAAACGTTGCCCAGCCATTAGTAGAAAGTTTAGCATATTGATGACTAGTAATATATTATTTATGTGCAGAGTCAACAATGTCCATCAAACTTTAAGCGATATGGTAAGAAATACAAAAAGTCAATAGAGAAATGCGAAGAACAACTTTTTTGTTGACTTATTTACTACTTAAGCCACGTGGCAACTTTTTGTTATATATTTCTGCTAGGTATGAATTGGAGCAAAACCTTGTTTTTTTTACAAGTTTTCTAACATTTTTCCTGGGGGAGGTACACCAAAATCAAGTTTTGTTTTCTTGTGCGCACGACTTCGTTATCGACGGTATCATCAACATTAACCTTCGATGGGATGGGCATGCTTGTTATCGAACACCCCTGTCTATTGAAGATGACAAAGAGAACGCTTTATGTTTGGCAAGAAAAGATTGGATATTCTATAGTGACGTCATATCTGTATTTGTTTACTTCGGTAGGAAACAAAAAGCTAGGTCCATTTATGGAAGTTGTATGCGTGTTACATGTTTGTCTTTCACAAAAAGATAATTCTGTTTTTGGAACTATGAACACGGAAAGATATCAGTTGAACCGTCTCCCCGCGTTGACAGGGCAGCAAGGACAACCACACAAACCTTATAAATAAGAAACCACAAAAATGCCAGTTACGTAAAAAAAAAAAACATTTTCGGTTTATTAGGTTTGCGTTGTATATGTTCTTACACACATCTAGGTAAAAATGCACCGTAAACTTTAGATGGATATTAATGCAAACGTTGCAAAGATTCTGATATTTTGGGCATTTGTTCATACTGATGGCATACTATTGTACATTCCCAACATCCTAGGGCAAGGTTTGCTTCACACATGTCACGTGATAAAAATATAAGATGGCATAAGTTGTATAACAGCCCTTACATCCTTACTTTAAAGTATTGACGCCCTTCCGGATTTAATGCAAATACTGTGTATTACCTAATTAGATAGATAGATAGGTTGTAGGTAGGTTGGTAGGTAGATATATAGATAGATAGACAGATATGTACATAGATAGATAGATATGTATGTACATAGATATATATGAAGATAGATATATAGTAGGTAGGTGGGTGGGTGCGTGGGTGGGTGGATGGATGGATAGACTCTTTCTTTCTTAAATCATCTGACATTTGTAAATTTTTGCTCTATTTTGATATGAGTCCCGAGAATTGCATGCGGTGGAAAGACGCCAGATGATCTCAGCACAGTACAAGATGCTCATTTAGGAAAATCGACCTTTATCGGAAACAAATATGACTTTTATTTATATCTACATACATCAAAGTATCAAGATATATTTCAAGTATGTTCTGAAAATAAAACGTTACTCCTTTGTACTTAAACTCTGTTGTTTAATGCAATAGAATACAACTACTGGCAGCTTATATTTAAGGAAGGATTAATTAATTTCAATATTTTCTTCCTTTTATACTTGACCTTTGAACCTTTAAATTATCTACAGAAAACTAACTTTTACAAAGATGCGTATGAAATAACGTATACGTCTCATGGCCATTTAGTTAAATTTTCTTGCTGGTACGGGAGCAAATTTTAGACGCTTCTTTCGTTACTACATATCTATACGTTTTAAACTAGGTACTGCAACATTCATTGCATTAAAAAAATGAAATATATTTAAATGTCTCCATTTTGCTCCTACATAGAGGAAACATGTTCTGATTGGAACTTTGGCAAGGGGTCCAATAATGAAAGAATGAGCATTGTCCAAACTACGATGGCGCCATTTCTAAAGTACTAAGCTAATAGTTCTCTAATTCTTAACACATTCCATCCCCAGTTTTCTTTTGTTGGTTTTTGCTTTTTTAACATAGAGAAGAAACTCCTGCAATACCTAGCTAATGCTATTATTTAAGGGTTCTTTAGATTGGAGAACCGCGTTAGCTCAGTTGTTAGAGCGTCGCACTCCAAAGGTCGCGGAATCGATACCGGCCTAGGCGGTCCGGGTTGGCTGCCTCTATGTGTCCTTGGGGAAGACAGCTCTCATTTCCTCATCATGATGTAGCCAGTAATGAGTTAAAAGTACCGTTAAAACAAATAAACAAAAAAACTGTCGGAATCACCTGCACATAGGCTTTCTTCACCCCGGCCGAGTCATAACAAAGACTTAGAAAAATGGTACTAACAGCTGCCTCGCTTGACGCTCAGCATTAAGAGGTTAGTGTTAGGACTGGTCGGCCTGGTGTTACGATAATGTGACTGGGTGGGACATGATGCTACATGTCTGTGGCATGATGCCCCAGTGCTAGACATCACTATAAATTGTCACACTGCAGTTATCTTAGCGATATAACTGAAAAATTGTTAAAGCTACGATAAAATCCAAATTACACACACACACACTTTGTTTCGTGTCTTGTCTTCTACTCAGCGGGTTTCCTTCTTTAGGGCTATTTCGATTTGGTTTTCTATCAGGATATTTCTTTGAGGGGAAAATATAAGAGTCAAATAGACTTCTGTAATATATGGGATTATTTTATTATGAAATAGATCATATTTTGACTTCTATGTTTTGTCGATTTATTTTAGCCTGTTCACATCCTAAAAAAAGTATATTGCTATGTTGCCAGTATAGCTTTAGTAAATAAATGGACATTTATTTGGACCAGAGCTTTCTATGTGTTTATTATCGGTCCCTCTATCAGTCAGTCTTGTTATATGTAGATGTATCAACTTTCACTTTCTGTTTTCTTGTAATCACGCGTGCCTACCTCAAAATACGTTTTCGCGATCTTATGATGCACATAAAAGTTTGGGAAAATTTAGAATGTTTAAGTGTAGATCACATATTGAAAATGTAGTATCAAAGTTATTGTTGTTTAGGATGAGACATGCCATTTGAGTCAGCAAATGCCAGCATAAGCACCAAGAGTCGCGACATCTTTTTTGATCCACATTCGGTTGAAACGTGGTTGCAATTGCAAGTCAAGTCTGTAAAAGAACTTAAATTGCATCAATAATTGTCTCTATTTTTTTTGTGACAAATAGCAAAGCTGTCTAAAAATTCTTTTGCTAACATTTGACTTTTTATGATCAACCCAGTCATAGCCCTAGACACTAGTATATATCTATTTTGTTTTCACCAACTTCTATTAACGCCAGTCCAAAAGCAAAAATGTCTCCGTTACTTCGATATACAAGATAAAGACCGGTAAACAACTGTCAGGACCGACCATTATACGCTTTTAATTTCCAGTCACGTAACATGATGCTATTTCAACCAGTCTAACTTAGTAAACAAGGGTGACAACACAAAGATAAGAAGCCGAATTTTCTGACGGTTTGCTTTTTTTTCGGACAATGAGAAAGTAATCCGTTTATCCCAGTACCTTAGTTCAGTTTTACGAATTGCAGAAATGCATTCACTTACAACGATGGAAAATTCATTAGATGATGTTCATTTGTAAATCTAACCGAGCTTCAGTGTTTCGCGAATATCTGATGCACCGTATTTGTACGGCATATTCAGATATGAGCCATAAACTAATCAAAATATCAACAATTCCTTTATTGCAGTCTTTTAGCGATATTCACAATGAAATGCTCGCAGTCTTGGCGTTCTAGTTTGGACGGCATAGGAGCTCGTCTTGGGATTAGAAACAACCCATTAGACTCGTCATCTTGTGTCTGTCCGTGACAAAAATTTAATTTAAGTGCTCAGATCTAACGGTAATCAAGCTTTCAGAAATACCCATGAACGCTAGGGTGCAAGGCAGTAACTGAAATTTGCTGTTCTATTTAAAGATGTGTAATGTTTATGTAAATCTCTTAACCGTTGTTATCAAGAATATTATTCGACGGCACGAAAGTTTACCCTTGTCAATATCTTTTATTACTGAGCTAATGTAGTTGGTGTTATTTAAAAGTAAATATATTGATGATTTTGCATTCAGGTACTAAGTACCCTATGTACAAAACCGTTTCCCAACCTTTTGAGCTAATCAGGCTCTTCGTCGTGGAAAAACAAAACAATTTGCGAAAACAACATAAACACGCAAGTCAAAAGAGAAAATCTGAACTATTTATATCTTTGGATGAAAGTGGAAGTATATAATAAATTAGTTAAACAATAAAAGAAAATCACATGAAAAACAGTATAAAAATATATAAACTATATGCCAATTTTTTTTTTTTTTCAATCAGAGTAGCAAACTTTCGTGAGTCGGTTATAAAATATACAGATTTGCACAACAAAAAAAAACCAAAAAAACAAACAAAATCAAAACAAAACATCTTTTAGTATACACAGTACACGCGCCCCTAAAGTAACTTGCCCAGTGAATAGCCCTCCATTTGTATCATGTGACTATTCCTGATACGATGGAAATACAAAGGTGACACTGGTTGTTGGGAAATGTACCAAGACAAGACGCATGTAAAATATTACATGAAGCTGGTACTATGTTTCCCATTGATGAAATGAATTCAGATTAAAAAATATTCTCTTCTTTCACGCTTATAGCTGATACAATTTTGACGGTCATTGCTAACATATAACCAGATGAAACGTATGTAGGTGCTATGTGTCGTCTACTTAATTTGTACATAGTTAAAAATCTTAGCATTACCAGTTAACAATAACAGTAGGTTCTAAGAGATAAAGGTGAGTGTACATGTAAAGTTTTATAACCATGTATGCAACATTGTCTAGAAAACCGAACTGCATGTCACTCCAAAGAATTAAAATAGTTTCTGGAGCATAACATGTAGTCAGTGGAGCATAACATGCAGTCAATGGAGCTTAAAAAGTATATGACTGTAGCTTCTATCTACATGTACTTTCTGCCTGTGGTGAGTTTAAATGTGAATATATCTGTCAATTTCATAACCATATATACAAAGTGATTGTGCTCATCTGAACTTGAAATTTATGTCACTGTTACCTACTTTTGCCAATATTTGTACTCTCGACGGAGAAAATATTATTTAGCGATAACTAAATAGGATTGGTCAGCGGTCACTTCAAATTTCGCACATGCCATACCTTTCAGTCTGACGTTTCTGGCGTACGCAGCCAAAGCAATTATATGCATATATCTAACTGTAATATGTTTGAAAGCGCTATTTGAATTTGAGCTGCTAACATTGATAAAGAAATATGAGCAAAATCGAAGTTTTAGTCGATCAACCCCACCCGAAACCCACCTCCCAAACCAGTCAAACCAATAAAGTGATATGGTGCTCAGACTTAATAAAATCCACGTGTGACTTAGATGAATGTACTAGCAGGAGATACGATCACTTATTTTAAAGCAAATTAATGTTATTTTCGTTTTAAGTCTAATATTTACCCCACCCACGTTCACCATGCATGGAGTTGAAGCAGAAACGGGACCTCATATTATCAATAAAGCAAAGGGTTGTTGTTCTTGTGCACACCGTTCACTTTACAGTGTAAATGAATTATCCTATTACAGTCGGCCTTCACCTTCATATTAGAAAACTGTTGGGCATTAACAATCCTCGTAACATCGTATGTGGCGAGTACACCATTCTCCTATTATAGTCTGCCTTTCTATTACGAAACACAGGAAGTACTCTTATATTTCAATAAAAACAGCCCCCAAATGCCCGTATGAAACAAACGAAAATATAATAAATCCCATGCGTCCTCGAAAACTTTGTTATCAATACATGGTGTTTCAGTGCAGAGTCTTGTATACTCTAAGTTCATTGAGGTATCAGTTCTAATCAGATTACGGTTCTGCCAGGGTAATATTTTTGTACATTGAGCCAATTACTAAAAGATTAAAACTGGCCTTTAAAAGGCACATTTCAAATTCAGCCCCATATTTGCCGTTAGTTTTTCAGAAGTATTTCATACTTGTGAAATTTCATCAGCCGCATTAATTAAAAAGGCGAAATGTAGAATCTGGACTGAATTATTTATTTTTCTCGAAATATATGTTTAATTATGCAACATTGTAAGAAAAGTAACAAATATACTAGCAAATAACTTTGCATCTGATGTGACTAATATCCTACCAAATCCTTTTAATCTAGTTTGACTTAAACAATATTTATTGGCCAGAATATTTAAGACACGATACATCAAATCAATATATTGTCAATAAGTCACTTGCACAGTTACTTACCGTACATACTCATGTATAAGTCTAGTCCAACGGCAAACTGCACACACCCAAATCTGCTGGCGCATTATGCGCAGGCAGATTTGGATCTGTGCAGTTTGGAGTAATAAGTATAACAGTCAACACAGACCCTGTTATTTGCAGTCTGAGTCGACTTACATGCGAGTAACGACGGTATTATTTATTGTCTCCAGAATAATAAACCTTAATGACCCTTTAAAATACGGCTCACGTGATTAACAAAAAAAGACAAATTATTACATATACTGAATAAACACGAAAATACAAGAAAAGGAAACAGAACTGCATCAAGTTTACAGTTGCACAATTGACGATATCAAATAAGTATATCTCATTAATAAGTTTTGAGGTGTTGATGCATGCGGAGGAGGATCTTATACGTTTAGTAGTTTCAGGACGTCGTAAAATGGAATATGCTGCTAATTTTGGAGAGGTGAGGAGAAAGAAAAAGCTAAATGAATTTCTTAGAGGCAAATATGAATCTGCGGACACCACCAACTATTTCATTTCCTTCTAAAGATTTCAGTGGGGTATCATTTAGTGATCAAGAATATATCTAATATTTATAACAGGTATAACGTTTTATGATACGATTTTTAACAACAATGTATTTCGATAAATCTGAAAGGAAATGTATGGCGATTTCTTGTTCACCACTCGAACATTTGCAATTGATATGTATGCAGTTTTTTGTTGGTGTACTGTAGATTTTACAGCAAAGGTTCATTTTGATATTTGTTGGTGTATAGTAGACTTGACAGCAAAAGTTCATTTTTTATTTCAAATGTATAAACATTTGGCCTTATCATTTCATGACTTGCCATCTTCACGAAAGTGGAAAAAAGAAATTAATTTTGTCTTCAAACATAAAAATGACATATTGTCTGGAGATTGCGGGAATGCCAGTCGCGTTCTGGAATGTAACACATGAAAGCATGTCTTATACTTTACTGGCTAACAAGCCATTATTATTAGACAATGTATGTCAAAGCTATCCCTTAGCAATGCTTTTATGCTATATCCATATATTTAGGACAGAAAAGAAATAAGGAAGAAACAAAAACACGCACACAAGTTATTGTCTGGCAATCAACCAATAATGCTTTAGATATGACCCTGATCGAGAGGGGAGCTCCGTAGCTAAGATGATAGAGCGTTAGGCTCATAATGCAAGGTTCGTGGGTTCGATACTCGTCCAGGCCAGTCCAGGTCGACTTCCTCTGGAAGTCATTGTGAAAGGTAAATAGGTTCTGTTTCCTCGGCATGTTAGAGCCAATAATGCATAAAAAGTGACGTTTAAACAAAACAAACACCACCACCCCTCCACCGCTCCGGTGGCCTAGTGGTTAGTGCGTCCGCCTAGGATGCGGGAGGTCGTGGGTTCGATCCCTGGCAGAGTCATACCAAAAACTTAAAAAATGGTACTAACAGCTCCCTCGCTTGGCGCTCAGCATTAAGAGGTTAGTGTTAAGACTGGTCGGCCTGGTGTCAGGATAATGTAACTGGGTGGGACATGATGCTACATGTCTGCGGCATGATGCCTCAGTGCTAGACATCACTATAAATTGTCACACTGCAGACATTGTAGCGATATGACTGAAAAATTGTTAAAGCTACGTTAAAAATCCAAATCACACACACACACACACACACACAGACACACACACTCACACACACAAACCACCACCCCTCCAGAAAACAAAGTGGGGATGAAACTGAGTTTAATAGATGCAGATAATTCGGGTTTTTTTGTACATTCATTTCATACTTGTAGTCTGCATTGTCTAAAGCATCAGGGTCACTGGATAGCTGTTTTGGTTCTTGTTGCATCACGGAACTACAAGCCACTTTATCTCCAATATTGTGATTTTGTGTTATTGAGGTAAGTCATGTCAGGAGTTGTGTGGTCCCTAACTCGTCACAATTAAGGCTACATGTTTCTAAAGAACTGGTTCAAAGGTCTAGCCATGTTTAAATCCCAGCAATTAAGGTCTGTAGAAATTCATCAGTTGTCGTTCTAAACAGAACAGAAGAATGGAATCTCATCTTTCAAAGTGGAGCAAGCACCCACAGATATCGATTACATGTTTCTGTTATCACTTTATAAAATAAAGATCTATGACGTGCTCCATTTGAACCCTTCTACAAAAACACACAAAGTCTGTAGCACCTGAAAAAAGGGTTTAAATACTGAAACAAAGGATTCTTGCAATAACCTATTAAGGAGCCCTTGGACAAAGGGGTTTAAGGGGTGCAGTGTCTATCTGAGTGGGTGAACAGAGTGCCTTGAGATAAGATGAACCGATAAGCTCTACCGTCTAAATAGGATTTAAATATTTTCTTTGGTCTGAGCATTACATAATACAAAAGATCGGTAATAAAGTTTTGATGATTGATCTTTTGCTTTTGGACTAATCTGACATAATCGCAATCAGCATCAAAAGAAATAAACTGGATGATTTAGTATCAATCTTCTGTCTTAGTTAAGGTTCGCTAGGCCCGCAAATTATTATTCTATTCCTTTCTTAAATTTGGTTTCAAATGAACACAAGTGTCCGATTATATTTATCACATGAGACAAAAAACTGATATTATTTGACTGAACTTCAAATTCTTGTAGTGTAACGTGTTTGTAATACATTCGCAAGTCTCGGTCATTATCCCTTTGCCTAGCATGATGTTACTACCTCATTTGTAACATCATGTGACATCATGTGGAGATATTTTCGATATCAAGATATGTTATTATACCTGTTATATATGGAAAAATTATGATATATGTATATTAACCTCAAATACACCTTCCCCTCCAAAAAGCAGACATCTGCAGCTGTACAATATTTCCGCCTTTTCACATTTCTAAATATCTGAGTATGTCTTCGCGTGCTCGATGCCGCGCAACTCCTCTCACACTGCTGAAGAAAAGGAACCTCAAATCTGGGAAAGGTTTTGAGTATTTGTTATCAATGTTCGCAATGCTTGTAACTGCGCAGTTAGAAAAGAACGAGGTAAATTCAACTTAAACGCAGATTAAAAATGCAGATACGATAACATGTCTTAATAAACTAAACTCTTTTTCAGTGATGTAAAATTGAAAATCTTTTACTTTTATTATATAAGTTTATTTCTATAAAAGGATACACCTCTAAACATCCTTTCTAACACATCATATTTAAAAAAAAAAAAATCCAAAAAATAAAGAGAAACCTAATAAACTTATTATTATTGCATTTAGGTTCTATGCATTTTTTTCTACTCAAGCGTCCGATTCAAATTTAGGAATTAATTTCTTAAACGTCGTTTTACAGACTACATAATTCTTTGTTAAGCCTTCTCTTCCCAAGCCTTGCAATCCAAACAACACTTTAATTGAAAAGCGTATCCGTAACAAAATCACAATTCATAAAGCCTATTGTGTAAGAACAATTAGTCAATTGTCACGATTTGAGCAATTTTATGTTTTTGCAATGCATGAAAACAAATAATTTGAAGCCATACTTAAAATATTTTACACAAAAAATTGATTTTTTGTTTTAATCCTGGGGCCTTATTATTTAATAAAAGAATTTATGATCATACATTTATCATGCAACATATCTGATACGAAATAAATAATTATACATTTTCATTGGTACTAGAAATTAGAGGTGGTCCGCGGCGTTGCACAGTATTTGAAAAGATCACTGTTTGCATTGGTCCAAAGTCAGCTACAATCAGCATGAAATTGTATTACAGTTTTTGTGAGGAACAAATGTCAGAAAGGAACCAATAATAAAATTAGGCAGTTATCTGAAATATAACAAAAATTGCTAAAACATCAGCGTTATCTTTGCAGTGTACTCGGTGGCCTTGAAAGAAAATAATCTGTGACCATGTTGCTCAAGTCACGTCGATATGTTGCCGCCGACTTGTAAATATCGGTTATTCTATTTTGGCATTTTGAATTGACTCAACTGCAATTGTTATTGCATACGGAATGTTTCAGCTTGTTTCCATTTCAAATTCAATACTTTATACGGAAACTTTCAGTGCAGCTGAAAATGCAGTAACTTTCTAAGTAAGCGCATATGCAGCTTTAATCCTAAATCTAATGCCATAAATTCGTAGAACGCCGCTAAGTAAACTAAACCCGAAGTTTGAAAGATATTTATTGAAGACAATAAATAACTTAAACTCCCTTTTTTATTAAGATTTTACTGGTTTATTCGAAGAATAACTGGCTTGCAGCCAAGGTTCATTGAAGTAAGGCAAGGTCGCAGTGAAAACAAGGACTACACTTCTCGTTACCAGCCTAAATGCTAAAGGGAGCAGTTATTGATCGTAATCTGCTGTGGGGAGCAATTATTTATCATAATCAAAAATGTAAAAAGTGACATTCTACTCCAAAGTATTCACATCACTGTGTAAAAGAGATTGCACTCCCGACTGACTGCGTGCGAGCGAGTAAATTATTCATACAAATCTCGTTTTCGAACTTTTAGGCAAATAAAAGTATTAAACGAGTTAAAAATCATATTCAACTGACTCCTTCCTTCTGTTTTTCTGTTTTCGCAACGGGGATGGACCAAATATATGTAACCTGTTCGCCTCATTAACTAGGTCAAACTTCACCGAGATCATATGCATCTTCCTGTCTCTGAACGTTGTACTCATTCATTTAAGTAAACACCACATGTTTAGTTTCAAACTAAATGGCCAAAACAAGAGTAAGGGTTTATTGAACTGTCAATTCTTAGACGATATTTCTACCCAAGAAAATAATAAATAAAGTCCTTTTCAATGCGTGAGTTACAAATAACTATTGTAAGCTAGCAATAATTACTACGAACTAGCAATGCTTACTTTGAAGTAGCAATAATTACTATGAATTAGGAATAATTACTATGTAATAAGAATAATTACTATGAACTAAGAACAATTACTATCAACTAGCAATAATTACTATGAATAACAATACATTATTATGAAATATTAAAAGCAGTATCCAGAGAAATAGTTTGTAATCTTTGATACAACTATTTCAGATAATTAGACCCTATTACTTTGAAAGTAAAGGTACTATGTTAGCTTGATGTGTAAAAATTAAACATTTACAAAAAATATTAATTTTCTTTAAACGAAAGTGTTGTATTTTGTCCCAGTTTGAGATAGTCAATCTTTTCTTAAACAGCTTTGTATAAAAATTACTTGAGAAGAGATTGATGCTATAAAGATAGTTCACCGCTCCGGTGGCCTAGTGGTTAGAGCGCCCGCCTCGGATACGGGAGGTCGCGGGTTGGAACCCAGGCAGAGTCATACCAAAGATTTACAAAAAATGGTACTAACAGCTACCTCGCTAGGCGCTCAGTAAGAGGTTAGTGTTAGGACTGGTCGGCCTGGTGTCACGATAATGTGACTGGGTGGGACATGATGCTACATGTCTGCGGCATGATCCCCAGTGCTAGACATCACTATAAACTGCCACACTGCAGACATCGTAGCGATATGACTGGAAAATTGTTAAAGCTACGTTAAAATCCATATCACACACACACACACACACACACACACACACACACACACACACACACACACACACACACACACACAAGGACAGTTGTTGTATGCAGTCGCAATAATCTTGTATTATAAACCTTTAAGTACGGACTGCTGCTTTAAAAGATCATTTATATGATAAAAATGTTTACAAATATTTCAGCAATATGTACAGGAAGATTTCAAAGCCATGCCTTCGCTCGACAAATAAATTATTAACATCTTTGCTAACTATTAAGAGTCATCAGAATCCGTTCGGCCATCTTTTTCTGTTTAAAGTTCTTGATTTCTTTATTACTGTGCAAAACTGCGATTATTATCTTTGTACGACTCTCTGAAACATGAATATTTAAATAATTGAGACACGTGACTTATTCTAGATGTAAAATTGCCTAAGTTTAATGGAATCTGCGAGGAAGATTTTAAAAACATCGAGGTTTTATGGCCTCAGATCACAACTTTTTTCTTTCTTTGTAATGTATCCTCATTCATTAATATACATTTGTTATTATAACTGTGTTATGTACAGCCCTTCATTATCGTACATTTGTTACCATAACTATGTAATAGATAGCCATTTGTTATTGTACAGTTGTTACTATAACTGTCAAGTATAGCCATTCATTATTGTAATTTGTTACTTTAACTGTGTTACCTATAGCCATTCATCATCGTACATCTGTTACTATAACTGTGCTACGTATAGACATTTATTATTGTACATTTGTTAATATAACTGTCTTGCGTATAGACATTCATTAGTGTACACTTTTTATTATAGCTGTGTTATGTATATTCATTAATTATTGTACATTTGTTACTATAGCAGTGCTATGTATATCCATTCATTATTGCACATTTATTTACTATAACTGTATTATGTATATGCATTCATTATTGTACATTTGTTACTATAACTGGTTGACCGACTTGTCTTTGTGTGTTATGGCGGCAAACAGTTTGACTTTGGGATAGTAACACAAAGTGCAGGAATAACATGCAGTTAGCTCACATATTACATATCACTGTCTTCAATTACTGAGCTGGCAAATTTTAATAGTCTATAATGTTTTGGAAATTTTGAAGTCTGCAGATCATTATTTTCAACACAGTTTGTAACATATCATAACAAGTCAGCTGTTAGACATATCATTGAAAATGTAGCTATTTTTTCAGAATATATTTTTGATTTTGAGTAACATCAAGGTCTGAGGCTATATAAATACATGTTTAGTCTCAAGGAAAATAGTATTTACAGTTATGAAAAGTCTGCCATTAACAAATGACTGTATTAAAGGCCCTGTTTAAAAATCTGTTTGTGTGTGTGTGTGTGTGTGTGTGTGTGTGTGTGTGTGTGCGCGCGCGCGCGCGCGTGTGTGTGTGTGTGTGTGTGTGCATGAAAATTTTTAAAAAATTTCAGTCATATCGCTACAATGTCTGCAGCGTGGCAGTTTATAGTGATGTCTAGCTTTGGGGCATCATGCCGCAGACATGTAGCATGATGTTCTACCCAGTCACATTATCCTGACACCAAGCCGACCTGTCCTAACACTAACCTCTTAATGCTGAGCGCCTAGCGAGGCAGCTGTTAGTACCATTTTTACAATTCTTTGGCATGACTCGGCCTGGGTTCGAACCCGCAACCTCCCTAATCCGAGGCTGACGCTCTAACCACTAGGCCACGGGAACGGTTTATGTCAAGGAGGTCGTTAGTCTGAATAAAGCTGCACTGCAAAATTAACATAACAATTGAAACCTGCACAATAAGTTACCTGTGACAACAACTAAACATTGAGAAATAACTTCACAAATGGCACTTTGCAATACTGGTCTGAAATTCAATCCGCCCCTTCCCCCCACCCCCGAACAGAAAGAAAGATTTTGGTTGAATCGATGTCGTTTTAAACGTTTGTATATAAATTCTTGTCGGTTAGAATGTGAACGTTGTTCTTGCTTGACTGTAGTAAAATTTAACTTTTCGTTGTTTTACACAGTGATACTCGTTTAATTTTTCTGGTTCAACGCCCATTATACAAATTATACAAATAGCAAAACCGGAAACACCGACACGCTTGATGCTTTGAATATATGCTTCGTTTTAAGTTTAAGGTTTTTGAGGAGATCGGTGGCCTTATTCTCTGTTTAAACATAGATCTACTACGTTGTAACAATAGATGTCCAATACACAAACATAGGCAATATGGATGCAAATATATATATATATATATATATATATATATATATATATATATATATATATATATATATATATATATATATATATATATATATATATATATATATATATATATATATATATATATATATATATATATATATATATATATATAATGTTAAAGAGTAAATAAAAGCACCGATTTTGATATGCCATTCCCGATTTTGTTATGCCATTCCCGATTTTGTTATGCCATTCAAAATACAATTGTCTTCCAGAATTGATGCGGTAAGGCAGTTTTCTTGAATTTTAATTCCATATGTGCGAACTCTAAAACCAGTTTGTGTCATTTATTAACATTGTAAACATCTATTGATTTTCCACATTTATCTTTTTTGCCGGGGTTGTCGATGCCAAAAAATGCATAACGAAAAAAAAATTCCATGGGGAGAATAAACATTTATTTTTACATTTACAAAGGGGCTCCTAGATGATGAACAAAGTATTTAGCGGACACTCTTGTCGGGAATCAAGCCCACGGTAAATTTACAAGCAACGAAACAGAGCTTTTTTTTTTAAAAAAAAGGACAAAACACAGTAAACATATAGCAATGTAAAACAAAAAAATTCACCATGAGCATCACTATTTAAAAACTCACATATGACATAGGTTGCTTAAGCAATAGATCAGCACTTGAAGACATTTTCAAGCAATCAGGTATATGATGCATAAATATCTACCGTATA
>JAECUM010027482.1:0-17815 GCA_016617855.1 Megalonaias nervosa
TTCTAGTAAAAGCTGCTATGAAAGGTAAACTGGTGCTAGGGGCTGGCAATTAATTATATAACTATCATAATGGAATCTGTTTATTATTCCCCGAGAGGATTCTGGAGAGGTAAGGCAGCGATTAGTAAACTCGCCGAAGCAGCAAAAGTTTCACGTGATGTCGCTGCATCATGGTTAGCACGACAGGCAATATGGCAAATCTTCTTAAGTCCACCTAAAAGAATTCATTACGCGCATTTTGATGTTAGTGTCCCTAATGAAGTTCATCAAGCAGATATTTTGTTTTTACCACACGATACCATTAAAACACGTGGATGAAAATCACGCACATACAAATACGCGTTAACTGTCGTTGATATTGCTAGTAGATATAAAGAAGCGGAGCCATTATCAACGAAAACAGCATCCGAAGTTGCATCTGCGTTCGAACGAATTTATCATCGAGGTGGTCTACGATGGCCAAAACTACTACAGGTTGATCCTGGTAAAGAATTTCTTGGAGTAGTGTCATCGTTGATGAACAAGCACAACGTTAAAATCAGACGAGGACATACTGAAATTCATCGTGATCAGGCAATCGTTGAACGATTTAATAGAACACTTGCCGAGCGGTTATTCGGATATCAATACGCAAAGGAAATATCTACTGGCTTCAAAGATAGATCTCGTGAATGGGTTGCAAGATTACCGAGTGTGATAGTTGCGTTGAATAATGAAATTACTCGTGCAACTTCCATGAAACCTTCTAATGCGATCAAAAAAAAAATATATACCAATACAACGACATGAATCTTTCTCTCAACCAGTATTAGGTAATGTTACAGTTAGATATTTATATGAACCCGGCGAACTTGAAGGCGGTAAAAAAAGAGCAACCGATCCTATCTGGAGCGTGACTACACACAAAATTTCTAGCGTGGTTAGATCCACTGGTAGACCTCCAATATACAGACTAGATTCTACAGCCCCTCAACGTGGATTTGTACGTGAACAATTACAAATAATTCCTGAGGATACGCAATTACCACCAAGCTCAATTTTGTAAATGTCCAGAACCTCGACGTCGATTACAATCAAGACAAGTCAGCATTACATTTTCACGTGTATGACCGAGATCACTATTAATTCTGTCTACGGTAAATTGTCTTGGATTCGAACATTGCCATAACATATTACAGTTGCAACTTGCGCAATGATTATTTTGTAGTTGCTTTAGTGTTATAATAAATTCAACATCAATATCAAAATCACGATTATTTTTTTTGTCACACTGCTTATAACCAGATATTTTTTTTCTTATTACGTCATTATTAACAGTTTGATCATTATCTTCTATAAAATTCATAATGACCCTATGTAGTTGAGTTATTCTTCTAACACGAGATACTGCAAGATAGACTAAGTTTGACCATTCGATACGATCATCTACAATCCAGATATTTGTATCAGTTATAGTTAATCCTTGTGACGAATGAATAGTTATAGCGTATCCTAACACCCACGGTGATTTATTCATATTCAGCGCATTCTCAACGACATTAATATCGACTAAAACAATATCATTCAAGACAAGATTCTGTACCCTTGGTGGAACCAATACACCTGGTATTTCAACTTCAATATTCTGTCGTCGAGTATCTGCTGGGCGATAACACAAAGGTACAGGTAGATCTGAAAACTTTTCTTTATGTAACAAAAATAATTTATCCTGTAGTTCATCACGAACTATCTTTCTACTCGCGACTATCAAATCAGCGGGATTCCATAAAGTCAAAAATTCATTCATAGAAGTCTCTGGAATTACTCCTCGCATTATCTCACATTGTACTCTGTCTGGTTGAAGTCTGATTAATCTTTTAAATTCCTTCAGCGGTTCATCGATAGCTCTATGGTCATCATTTATTTCTTCATAATAATTTACGTTATTCTTTAGCCATTCATGTGGAGACTGTCCAACAAAGGGTGGTGGTTGACCATGATCGCCGCACATAATCACAGCAGTATTCTTTGTCAATAACCAATCAAGAAATGTTTTAGTGTTTCTAACGACACCGTGCATATCTCGTCCCATATAATATATTTAGGTATATATTTTTCACCCATCGGCGATGGAGTCCACGTGTCTCCGCACCATCTAAAGAAACTGTGATATGTACACGATTTTACTCCTCGTTGCTTTATTTCTCTAGCAAGTTTGTGCGTCAGTGTCAAAACAATTATATCCGAATTATTATTTATAAATAAATTAATTACACGAGTTGTTTTACCTGAACCACCACACCCATTAAGATAAACGGTCTTATGTCTAGATACTGGATCGTACAGAGATGGTGCAGATGACTTTAATATTTGATTATTATTTTTGTAATATGTCTCCACAATTTCAACATCGGCAGATTCAGAATAACTAAATATATTTTCTTGTTTTATTCTCCATGTTCCCCATTCACCATTACCGAGTTTTAATAAATCTTTATATTTTTATGTACATAAAATGAATCCGTAGCGACTCTGACAGCGTGATGAGGAAATTTATTTATCATCGATAGTAGGTTTATCGAAACATAAGCTAACATCGAAGATCTTAAATGAGTAAATTGTGGTGAGTCGCTATCAAGGTAGCTCACAATGGTACCTAGTTTCGTTCCATCTGATAAATAAGCATTACATCTGTTTATAAACGTATTTTTCTCAGTTGTATCAGCGATTATAAAATCTAGTTCATCGTCGTCCATAATCAATCTTGTACACGCTCGTTTATAATCGTATGAACCACCTTGAGTAAATTTACCGATTATCTTTCTACCGAGATCTTTTGTAAATTTCTCATCGTATTCGTTTCTGCATTTATTTATTTTAATAATATGATCTTCATCAATATCAGGGAATTCTTTTCTGATATCATCGATATTAAATCTGTTCGGTTCTGGTAACCAAACTTGCTTCTGTGAACTATACGATATAATCGCTTCAGTTACTCTCAACGATATTAAAAATCCAGCATCAAGCATATACCGCAATAGTACTATCGGAACCCAACATCGCTCTGAGAAATGTCTTCCAAACCAAGCATAAGTAATCGGATGGAGATTTTCTGCAAATTCGAATAATTCTACATGAGCAAATCCGGTTAAGTCAACATCTGGTCCTTCCATGGGAAGGGGTCCGTTTATCACAACCCTGGTCATGTCATGTGTAGGATGTCCGAATCTCTTAAAGTACTTAGAACATACTCCATATCCAAGAAAACTCCCAGGATAACACGCTACCATATCAACTGAGATAACATCACTATGGTTATATTTGGTGTTCCATAACCCACCATGACCATATTCTATACAGCTTTTCTTGACATCTTCAAGGAATTCTGATCGTGTCGTTTTCCATGAATTTTTCTCCTGAGCGAAATGGGCAGCAACCGATGGTACGGTAAAGCAGTTATTCAGTAATTGTCCAACTATGACATCATCAGAGGTATATTTCAATGCAAGATGTTCCATTTCTTCATGGAGAGATTCTATACGATAAATATCACCGTTAGGCCGTACAAACTGATCGTAATGATTATATTCCGAACTCTGAAATAACCAAACAGACACAGGGTCGCTTTTACTTATATTTTTAATAAAATCAAAGATGTCACCGTTATAAAATTTAACTTTTCTATCTCGTGGAAATATCGTTACAGCATTAGTCCATGCATGTGCATTATGATCAACGATTGTTATAGGGTTTCCATTTTTTATATATTTTGGTTCGTATAATATCTCTCCGGTTAGTGTTTTTACTGTTATTGGAAATCTTAATAACTTTTCTAGTTCAGCAACATCCTTAATAGATGCACCAGCATCTTTAACGGACTCTGCCCATTTGTTTATTTTTTTATGTCTTAAATCAGTTAAACCATTACCACGTATCGCATTTGTAAAATGTTCTGTAACTCGTTCAGCTACGCAGTTTATTCTTGATATTTTCATCGGTTTCAGATCCGTAACATTAGGTTTATCATTCAGCGGAAATATTCCATATACAACTGCAGTTGCTGGATAACTCTGTATATAATAGGGTTTATCAATGCCAGTGAGTATTCCGGGCTTAGATTTATTACTTAAAAGAACAATATTACCCCCGGACTGCACACGGACTGGATCACGCTTATCACGAATAATCCAAATATCTTCTTCTGTATTTACAATAAATTTTATTAAAATAAAATATTTTTGATTATCAAGGTGATTAATAATTACTTTTCCTCGTTTGTCGTTCATCATATTAGTAACATTTCCAACTCTGAATGTTGACCATGCATGAACTGCACCATCGTCACGAAATTCCTTTTTTGCTTCACGAATACGTTCGGTTACCATTAATGCCAGATCTTGCATCGAAGTACTGAGTTTATATTCTGATAGTCTGTCAAGGTCAAATCTAGTAGGGGAAGGTTCAATAACGGATAATTCCTCCATATTATAATTAGGGCAAATATTTAATTGAATATTAATCTTTTGTATATGATTGAAACACAAAACAAATGTGCTTGGCTCAAAATTGGATATACTTCTACTTGTAATAAATCGTGTGTGAACAAATACTGCGGAAATCATGCACAGAGTATCAAAAATGGAAGTACAGGACCAATACCGTGTGTGAAATGCGGTGTTGGAGTAAGAGGAAAAACTCAATTGTGCCTAAAATGTGGCGGAAAAAAATATAGAGAACTAAAACGATATTATGACAAAAAAAATAACACATTATCAGGTAAATCTCCTATAAAGACAGAAGAAGATTATCTGGTTAGATTTCAAAATAATGATTTAGACAAATAATATTATATATATAATGGAGCAAAATGAGTTTGTGTCACATCCAATCTTTACCGATTATGAAGCATCTCGTGATGGCGTGATTAGAAACTGCAGATTGAAAAAACCAGTCGGTAGTATTTGTAATACTGGTTATCTTAAATTTCGTGCTGGGAAAAATAAATGTTATTACTCACATAAATTCGTATTTGAATGTCATTTTGGGGTCATTAAGGATGGACTTGTAGTTGACCACATTGATGGAGACCCCCATAATAATCGATTATCTAATTTACAGGCTATTACACAAAGTCAGAATGCTGCACGGGGAAATACTGGAAAATATAAAAAGTTTGCAAGAAGATCTATTAAATCCGTAAATACAGAGACTGGGGGAGAAATTAGTTTTCTATCAATATATGCGGCTGCCAGATATTTTGGTATTTGCATGCCTTCAGTACAACGTGTCGCAGAAAATATACAAAAATCTGCCCTTTCAAAAATATATAATCAGCGGATAGTATTTGAATATGTCTAATTTTGTCTTCTTACAAAAACAAATAGTTCGACTCTGTTAATTTTCCCAAGGGTTTTGTTTAGCCATAATTACAGTCACTGACTCTGTCATGGGTTCACCTTCATCGCTCTCAGCATTGACAGAATCAGATAACATAATCTTTCTTAATTGCATTACACGATTATCCACAATCTTTTTTCTTTCGTACTCGTGAGATAGTTCGGATTTAATATTTTCGATAGAACGTGCAAGAGGTGCAAATAGCTTTATCTGATTGTCGTTTACCATGGCTAGTGATTCAAGCATAGATTGATAAATTAATTTTATGAATCTGTAGTTTGAAGATAATGTATATTTATTATCAAATTTTCTTTGTTGCAGTAATTCAAAATCGCACATAATTTTCTGAGGGTCGAGATTATCAGATATTTTTATTCCGTTATGTTTTAGTTTTTTAATAGCAGAAATAATATCATTAATGTTTTCTTGGTTCATTATATATATATTTATATATATATATTTATATATTTAATATAAAAAATAATATCAGTATCTGAATAATTATTTTAAAAAATGTAGTCCCCATAACCCCATGTGAACCTCTAGGTTGCCATATGACATCCTAGCAGGATCAGAAGGTCAGGGGACTGTTTTGAGGATGATTGTATGATTATATGGTTATGATTTTGATTTTGGACAGCACAAACCCCATGTGAACCCCTAGGTTGTCATATGACATCCTAGCAGGATCAGAGGTTACATATAAACTTATCCTAATGATTGTATGGTTATGAAATATATACAAATGGTTTATGATTTTGGACTGCACAAACATAAACTTATCCTAATGATTGTATGAACATGAATATATACAAATGGTGATGACGGGGGAATCTTGTCTACGTCAAACAGATTTTGTACACTCTCCCCCCATACAAAACCCCGGGAGTGTAAAACGTACACCCCTCAAGGGTGTATGATAGGAGAGTGTATTTTGTCTGTTGTGGATATCGAGGAAATTCTCCGGGTTCCCCTAATTAAATAAGCATCAGTCGCAAATGCAAGATAATATCTTTAGCATTTTTGGAGACTCGAACACACGAGAGTCTGTAGAGCTTCGATCTACGTCAAACCGTCTTACCATTTCGGCCATCGTTCTCTTATCAATAATATAGTTAAATTTAAGTATATATATAATATTTGTGCTGTCTCACAGAACTTGTATTACTAATAGAATGTAGAACTGTACTTCAGTTTTCCAAAATTCATAAAATAATTTACGTGTATAAGTTATAGTTCGTTAAGGTAACAGACAGACGGACTAATATACGCTATACACGTACATACAACTGGGTTTGTACAGGTAACGTAGTAAGGGAAATAATCGTTCAATTTACTGCAGAGAGATAGCCGAGTTATCTCGCTTTATTATATATACAATTGCTTTAATCATAGAAAATTGATTATGTATTTACTCATCAGATTATACCCTGATTAAATAATCAGACGTTCTATGAGCGTACATATAGGTTTATATTAAGAGATTCGTTCCTCGTGTCCAGAATTCTATTATTTTGGTCTGTAAGTTTGAAATTTATTCTTGTCAGAAATGGATTATGAACTCGCAGGTAAACGGGATTAATTGGTTCTGTCACAATTAACGAGCCTGGTGGGACAATCGGGCTAAAACTGAATAATATGTACCCTTGCTCCGCAGTGCCACTGTGGTGGCTAGATTTAGAAAGATCTACCTGATAGCTACCTTCAATAACATCACATACCAGATTGATTGCAATTGTTGTTGTTATATTTACAATACCTGGCGATATATGACGTCCGGCGCCAAAGGGATTGTTATTGTGTTTTAGTATAACCGGTGGTGGGGCTATTTTTCTCCATGAATCACACATCCTTTTAAAATGTTCATCAATAAGATCATTAACTGATTTCTTTAACTCGTCCGAGTTAAATCCGGGAATGATGAATGTTGGTAGCTGTTCTTGCGTAATTCCGAAATATTTAAGAAAAACTGTTGTAAATAAGTGATGGTTTGGAACACGATGTTCTGGATCGTCTTCATTAACTATATAATCTTCAATATATGTTAATATAGGGAGTACTAATCTTTTCTCTCTGTTAACAAAAACATCATTCATGAACTCTAAGTCTGAAGCAACTTGATTCAAATGCTGTATCGTTTCAATTATCTGATTTTTTAAATCATCGTTGTAAAAAACATTAATACTTGAAAATAAATTTTGTAGATTATTAAATACACGCTGATGCTCAGATTTAATTGTATTAGCATATGTATTTATTAAATCAATATCAAGTGTTATTATCGAACCTTTCTTGCCATCAATTTGTTTCGTAAAATAGAAATATATTCTATCTATATAATGTGGAATTCTTCCAGCACTATCAAAATATTGTTTCCATGGATAAGCCTCTTCTACTTTTCGATATTCTGGAATATTTATAAACACCTTTTTATCAGTAATGAAGTCGGATCGCTGTGGTTCTGGTGGCCCCTGATAAGCTGGTGCAACTTCAGGCCATCCTAACACGGATCTAATCGAACTTTGATAAATATCTACGAGGTAATCAGGAGAATTTATTTCAATCGCCGCTGATAGTGTTGGTTCATGAACAGTAATCGCTATTTTAGATTCTTTCCCTGTGATAGATTTAATTCTGCGTTGGAACTCATCATTAATCTGTTCTATTTGATAACTGCCAGTTGAAATTCCAACAACTTGCCAATCAGGTGTTCCATCAGGTTTATTCTTATTCGCAAATACCAGTGAATTATTTGCTGGTTGTCCACCAAACGGTTTTGATCTAATATTAGGCCAACTATAATAAACTCGTGATTGCGCTAATGCTATTTCCTTTACTGGAATTGCAGTCGGAAAATTAACGCTAAATTCAGGATTGGTTGAACTTAATGATATCATAGTAGTTTTTGACGGCGTTGTATTAGCCACGATCTGCTGAAGTAATTGCGACTCTGACATTATTATTGTTTTTATTATTTAATTCTCCATCTTTCCGTCACTAGAGATCGCGTCGCGTTCCACTATGAACGCTTCATCGTAGGTTTTCATTATCGTTACGAACTCCTCATCGGATATTTTACCATCACTGAGATACGCTGAAATATACGAGCATAATTTAGTGTATGCGGCTGTTGCTGTGTGCAATTTCATTATATACTCGTTTAGTTTATCATTCGTACACGTAGATATTTTTTAGAGATAATACTGAAAATACCTGCGCATGTTGTTGCCGTTGAAACTATAATCGTTACAACTGCAGGCGCTGTCATCGTTATTGTTGATAATAATAATCCACTTCCAGCAATAACAGCAGAAACCGAGTATACCATTATATCAATAACGACCATACGACGACGATATTTTTTTACCTTTATCGTGTAATCGTCGATGATATTTTTTAGTTTAGTTTGACACTCACATACTTGAGTGTATCTGTGACGTTGAACGTCGATAAATGATTCTTGATTCATTATACTTATTTAAGTAACTAATTCGGGAGTTTCAGCTACAAACTCAATACACCACCAATAAGTCGCTGCGGTTAACTTTTTATCATTCGCTATTAGCATAAACGTTTCCTCGACATCTTTATTTAACATTATAGACACAATTCCAGAAAAATCATCGGTTGAATGACGCCATGGAAATGTGGTAAATATACTGAATTTTGCACTACTAAATACAGATAATCTGTATACACCAGTAACTTCTGCAGTGTGTTTAAAAGTGTTATTTTCCTGCGACCATGTTGCCTTTCCTGATGCTACTGTGTACACGATATTAATGATCTGCTTGTGAGGAATTTAAACGAGATTAGTTTTTTGAATAATGTTAGGAATACCACTAATGATATCGTTGAGTCTTGCGTTAATGTCAGCGAGATTAATAATAACAGTTGGTGGAGTTCCAAAAAATTCGTTAATACTTCTGTTTATATTTCTACGAAAATTTAGAAATGTTTGTACATGATTAAAATATTCAGTTCTAAATGAAGCAATTCCATCATTAATTGTCGTTAATGAAGTCGTTATTGGAATTTCCTTATCGTCAACGTATTTCTTCGTTGCAGCGTCAAAATCTGTTTCTGGTGTTCTGAGATTATTAATACCATTATTATTCATGTCGAGAAATGCACGCATTATACCGCCGCGCACTGACACGTACTTGGATTCTTGATCATCGACGTATTTTTTTGTTGCTGCGTCTGTATCTGCGATTGGATCTCCAAGATACGTAATTTTTCTTCCTGACATAATAACATCACCGGTAAATACATCACCAGTTTTCTTAACATAATCGTTAACCGACTTACCGGAATCCTGTATTTTACCATGATCAGTGAAAGTAACGACATTATTAACAACCGCGTTGGGAATTCGTACAAGAACATCTAGTAGTTGTATGTTACTCGTTTTTAATCGTCCTTGTTTGTCCTGAAAAAACGACGACTTCATTTTGATCCACACTTGTGATATTTAATAAATCATCGATTTCATTTCTGAGCTGATCAATAGTTGCATATTTAGATAAATCGAACTTCTGAGTTCTACCTGAGGATCTTCCGTAAATATCTACCATTATATTTACTGATATCAGTTTAAGTACTATGACGTAACGTAGTGAACGCGTGTACGACTTTATGAGGCGGTGCTGTTGATTTTGATACAGCATCAAGCATAGCGAGGGTTTCACAGCCGCATATTGGAGGATCAGTTATTTTTTGTGTCGGTAGCGTTGAATACCAGATTGGAGCAGTATTATTGCTAACGTAATGAAGAAATTCTTTTGGTGGTGCTAATCCATACGAATCGAAATAAATAATTCCACGTGGATCAATTGCATATCCTACCCAGTGCGTGCCTGGTCCAGAATTTTTATCGAGATTAATAATACCGGTTTCATGTTGCATTGCAACGGTAGGTAATTGATCGCGCATAAAACACCTCTGAAATTTTTTATTTTTAATTGCTTAGCAGCATTAAGTAAATCAAAATTGGACATGGGTGTTATTAGTAAACTGTCCCTGGTAATCTTAGACCCTTTCCGTACCAGTATGGGGTCCCTGGTAATCTTAGACCCTTTCCGTACCACGAAGGCGGGGTTCCTGGTAATCTTAGACCTCTTCCCTTTTTTTTGATTCCTTGTCCGGTTGCTTTCTTTAACGCCATTCCAGCAGCTGTTCCAACAGCACCTAGCGCAGCTGCCTTTGCAACAGCTGGTGCTGCAGCTGCTATTAATGCTGGTATTGCTGCGAGAAGTGGAAATATACCACCTGTTTTAGCAATATCTTTGATGGCGCCCGCAGAAAGATTAAGTTTGACGCCTTTATTTGATTTTTTAGCGTCGTTGAAGTTTTTAAACTGACGCTCAGTCAACGATAGTTTATTTGCACCGGTCATTTGTTCTCGCTTTAGCGATATTTTTATTCCACAATTATTTTTTGATGCTGATTGCAGCCTTTTAATCTGACCAGGAGTCAGACTCACACTAACGTGATGATATGACATTATTAATAGTATGAACGATCTAATTACATGTTTTCTACTGGAGCATCAATAACTCTCATTCGTCCACCAACACCCTCGAGTAACATAGATTTATCGCTGAGTATAACCGCAATTGCTCTGTAATTAGGGATAGCTCCAAGATCTCTATTAACACGAGCTCGAAAATGAATATCTACAACAGATTGTCTGGTTAAATCTAAATGTTCTAGTGAAAAGTAATAAATCGGATACAGCGTTGTAAAATCTAACTGAGATATTTGTAAACCAGTATCAATATTTTGATCACGACCAATGAATGTCATTAATCGATGATATGCACGTGCTACATGATTTTGATCGAAATTCAGTAATAATCCTCGGATGGTTCTTGATGTCCATTTATCCTTAATGAAACCTCAGAAACACCGAGTTTGTCAAATATCATTATACTTTCATCTTGATCGTTTATTCGTGCAGTATTTTGAAACGCAATAAATATATGTCTTGGTGCAGAAACACCTTGCTGAGAAGCTATCTGCCATGAGAATAGACCATCAATTGCACTCTGAACAGCATCTGTGGTCATAGTCAACCATGACAACGTTGATTTACCGCCTTGACTCATAAAAGATAGCAACCGGTCTTCTTCAGATATTGTTGGAGTCATCACTGGCATCCACAGCGAAAGTTTTGTAAGAATTACTTTACCAGCAGCAACTGCACCAGGTCGCCAGATTGCATCATTATCATCGCCTTTTCGTACAACTGTGTGCTTAGCTCCGAAAATGACTTTTCTGACATTTCTACAGAATCCAAAGATATGTGACAGTGGAATCGCACATGAAAATCTTCTCCTATCACCTTTTAACATTGATTTACGTACTGCAAATCCTAAGTTGAAATTTGCATTCATCGATAATACTGCAGGACCATCAGCAGCTCCTCCTGCAGCTCTCACATCACCAATATTTACGTTTCTATTTTCTGGAAAATCAGTTGTATCCTTTGCAAACATCATTGACGGGCCAGCCGATCTTGAATAATCGTCGCTGTATCTTGCAAGGCCTAGTATTGTCGTTGCAACATCAACGTCTTTCTGGATTGATTCAATATTTTTTTCCGTCAATCATGTACGTAGCGCTGTCAAATGACGCCATAATACCATTATTAACAAAACCAACCCTATCATCAGCTCCATATGCTACTGGTGCTGCAGGAACAGCGTTATTTAAAATTTCACCTTCTACTTCAATAAAAGCCTCAGCGGGTAGAAAATACCTACTTGTATCTTGAACCTGTAGTTCAATTCGTCCACGCTGATCTGGAATTCGTGCGTCATAAGAATAATACTGATAATCGCGCACAGACTCATCTTTGAGAACTGGTGCGTCCATGTCAAACGCGGGGTCAGATATGCGCTTAAACATCTTTATTATTATCGTCTTCGTCTAACTCGAAGACCACTACCTGCTATCAGACTAGCGGTTATATTTTTTTCTTTTTCCGACATCGGGATATCAGCCAACTCCGCTAGTTTTTGATTAGCTGCTTGATTTATTATTTTACTGACATTTGCTGGCATCACTTCAGTGCTAGGTAATTTCACAGGTCGGGTCGGTCTGCGTATTAATCGTGATAGTCTATCTTTAATTGCTGAGAATGCTTTGCTAGCGAGATTACCAACAGCGCTTATACCTTTTTCACGAACAACATCAATAGCTTTCATTCCTGGTTGCTTTGCAATCGGTATTGCTTTTGGGGCTATCCTTCTAAACAGACCCTGAATAACATCACCTAATCCATCTCCGTAGATCGTTTTGTATACCGGTAATCGAGAGTTTATTACCCTGACCATGGTAAGTCCACGTTGAGTACCATGCACGATCATTTTATTATTAAGTGATTTTATCACTAATTACATACTTAGTCACTATAATAATCATCGGCGATTTCATTAATAAGAGATCGATATACATTAATATCCATGATGCCGCCACTAAATAATCGTTTGCAAATATCAGCTGCTTCATTAATGATTTCTGCGGAATTATTACCAGCTCTTTTTCCTCCGATGAGAATTTCTAATCGATCGACATCAGCAAGAACGTTATTGGGGCAAGTAATAAGACCACTTCCTAAACCACTTCCAGTTGCGCCGGGAGCGTCTTGAAATTCTTCTTCATCTTCTCTTGGTTGTTGTGATGATGGTAATCTGATTTGTGGTGATGGTGTTAATTCTGAGTAATCACCAAATGATTCTTTAAATAATTGTAGTTCTTTTTTGTTGTTGTTGTTTTATTATTTTTGTCGTTCTTGTTCTCGTTGTAGCTTTTGTTGTAATTGTTGTGATCGTTGTGGTGATGGTGGTTCAGATTGTTGTAGATAATCACTTTGTGATTGCTCAAATGGTTTTGGTGTTTTTTGTCGTGATGCTTTTTTACTTGGTTTCGATGGTTTTTTTTGGTGATCGTTGTGGTGATGGTTCAAATTGTGGTGGTGGTAATTCAAATTGTGGTGGTGATGGTGGTCTCCACCGTCGAGATTTCTGCTTTTTTGATGATGTAACTGGTATTCCAAATTGTTTTTTCACTTCATTAACTTTATTAACAAAATCATCATAATCTTCTTTATATTTTTTACTAATTTGTGAAATATTCTTGTACTCCCGAAATATCCTAGCATTTCACTCGTCTTCTGGAGTGTTATAAAATTCTGGCTTTAGAAGCTGACTCCGAATCTGATATCCCGTCGCAGAAACTTCAACAGGATCAGTCATAACTGCTTCATAGCCTCGTTGATTAAAATACCGAGTTTTTAATTCTGGTTTAGAGAGATCCTCGACAATATTTTTAACATCTTGAATTTCAGCACGTGTTTTATCGGCAGACTCTATAGCTTCCCTAATTTGATTTGGTAATGCTCCAATAACCTTCTGTGTTGCAGTTGTAGCCTCAGCTGTTTTCTCTAACACAGGTTGAATACCTTTAGTGGTCTCAGTGATAGGTTTAAATAATTGTTTTGTATCCTCTTCAAATTCAACTTGAGATTCCTGACGCGATTGTAGTTGTTGCTTAACAGAATCACGAAAGGGTAGATATTTTTTAATTGCCTTTAGTCGCTCTCGAGCTAATTTAGCTGAGTGTGGTTCTCCAATACTCATTATTGATAATATCTATAATGGCTGTTTAATTTATAGCAGCAGTAGAGCTGTTGAAGGACATACGTATGTGACCAGATTGTGAAAAAATCTGGTCAATTAAAGAAGTTTTCATTATTAAGGCAAAAATGTTTTTTTTAAAACCTCGTAGGAACCCTTAATTTTCAAAAATAAGGTCTCTACAAAGTTGTAGGGTCCAGCTCTACTGCTGCTAATACTGATATAGAAAAGAAAGAGACGAATATCAACGCCTATTAGAATAATTTAAGAAAAACAATTTTTGTGCTATTTGTGACCTGTTTGTTTACAATTTGTTCCCTAAGCCTGCTTAAGAAACATGCAACAACTTGGCGCCACAACATACTGCTGCATATGTGCACTACACGCAGAAATTAGACAGACGGTTCATGAACGATATGTAACATTGATTTTATGAAGGAGGAATCATCGAACGTTCATACTATTTTGTAACATCGGTTCATATACTACCATGCTAGATTTTTTAAAATCACATCGACGTTTTGGGGGTTTATGTCTCCAAAGGTTTAAAAATTTTCTTTGCTGTGTCAATGTCACGAAAGGCTTACTGTATCGCCTCGATTGCATCAAAATGTAAAGAAGCGTCATTGGTAATATATTTCTACTCATTAAAAATGACCCAACCAAATTATTAAAAATGTAAAACGGCCTATACATGATGTTGTCCAGGATTTGCTTATGGTGTAAGTGATATAAAGCAGAGGAACCCAAAGCTCTATGAACCTATTTCCAATCAAGTTTCCAGCTGATTACATAGAATTTATTTAAGTTTTATTGTCCTTGAGAGAGAAGTGACACTGGTCGTTTTCTCCAGTTATTGTTATTCCAAAATGACGACGCGGCTGATGTGCGATATAATATTTTGATTATAAATAATATTTCTTTTTCAGGTGCCATTGGGAAGTATTTCTTTATAAATCCAGTAAGAAATGAGTTCATCAAAATGTAATCTAGTTCTGTACATCAATACAGAAATAAACGAACCAAAACATGACTTTTTCAGATTTAGCTTTAGGTGTTAAATGAAGACCAACACAGGGCGTTCCTCACACTGAAACAGTTAATATTATTCTGGCATTGTTCTTAATCGCGTCCTATTCATGGAAGGCTTGGAAAGTATCTAAAATTCAGATATTATGTTTTAGCGTTAGTATCATCTATTCTTTTACATTTAAATTTCACCTTCTTTTCACGTTTGCAGCTTCGACAAAACCTAAGAAAAATGAAATATAATCGGATTATAAATTGAGGGACGACACTGGACTGATTTTCTACTACAGGCATTAGAATCGTCACTTTAATATTCCAAGATCTAGATCTTTCAGCAGGTAAGAAATTAAAACCCTACGTTATTCCTTGCGACACTGCATTGAGTGTTTCAAATATTTGTAATCTGTCCAACGTCCTAGCAAAAAATGTACCCCATACATCGTAGTAACTACCGTGTGTGCAGCCTCAGTTTCTTTACCTACACAGTTGATTTGGTTTGAACATTTTGACTGTATAAACTTCTTATGTCCATAAGAAGGATAAACAATCATCCACCGAACATATGAAGATTATGAATGAATGCTATATTTCTGTTAACATCTGACTGCCATATGTTTTATAAATATTGTTTATTTTCTCTACAGCACAGAAATGAGTCAATTAAACACAAACCCTGTGCAAGGAAATGAAGTCACTGGTGAGCAGGATAATATACAAGTCAATAAAACTGATGAGAACTAGAATTCCGAATGTTACGGTAGGTCAATTTTTGCACCTGCATACTTGGCCATTTTTGAATCTCTTGGAAAAATGATCAGTCGATCTCCCTTGTCTAGAATATATATTTTAGAAACGCACATTTTAAAGGGTGGTACAATTTACATATGTTTATTGAGTTGTTTAAAAGTTTCATGGAAACTAAAATTCATGTGCAAGTTTACAAACTCTGCCTCTGATATAAACAAAATATATGTTTATTATGTACGAGGTTTCTTTGATAAACCATTCATTGTATTCATATTTCATTACAATGAAAATCTGAGAGCATTGATTCTTTTCAATGAAACATATATTCATCTCGTCGTATATAAATGATACTGCATACATATTTTTGCTACATATAATCTATATTAATTGTGCTTATTTTTATGATTAAAAGTTGTCAAGGTTATTTTTAAACACATTACATCGCTTCAAGATAGTGGATTCGTACTTTTTATTGGCGTAAACATGATATCGGGGCCATTTTTACCTTTGAAGCTGTGGGAGAAATCATGATGACGAACTTGGTGCCATTTGAGTTCGGGTCATAGGTTTTCCCCCGGGAAACCATGCGGCCTAATTACTGATTGGTTAGCTGCTATTTGACCTGACCTTGTTGAATAGAATAACATTCTAGAAGTGATTATTCGACCCTCGTAGCGGTTCTGAAACTTCGTCTTAGAGGAGTAATTTAGTTGTGGTCAATTGAGAGCATTTTATTTATTTCAATTATTCATTGGAATTACAAAGTGTTCATAAATAGTAGGATTAGGAGACTATTTTAGAATTATTCCAAATTCATTTCAAGACATTTCGGATTATATCTTTCTGATACATTACGACGATTCCAGACTATGGGCACATTAGCATAACAGGTTCGACTTTATTCGGAACACCACTGGAACTCTATTGGAATACTCGATACTTTTGGACTAGTGATAGAATTTTTAGGACTATGAACGATTTCATTCATCATACTGTACGTCATTTTTAATTTTTCACTTTGTATTTTAGGGAAATAAAATGATATGTTCAATTGTACAAAACTTGTTGGTTTTCGCTCTTTTCTGTTCCTTTTTTTAAACCATAGAATCGTAACATTATACATATCTTATTTATCACAGATAGGACTAAGAAGGTACCAAGAACACAGTCGACTGGTTTGTGCAGTGGTTAACGAGATTCAAAATAACTTAGAACAACCAAACGTTTTGAAGAAAAGTAACATAGAAAGTTCTGAGTTTGGTGGAGGCAGATATGGAAGTAGTTTCAGTCGATGCATATCATTTTTACACCTGGTTTGCTTTTGTTGTATTAGTTACATGACTAGTTGTACCTTTGTTGCTTTTCTGCTGTTAGTGCAAAACATGTAGGTATTCTTGCCAAATCCATTAAAGCGAGGTTTATTTATAATAAAATTTTCCAACATGATGATAAAGTTACATTTACCATCAGTAGATTGAATAAGGTAGATGACATGATAAGCACAGCTTTCATTGATAACAAGCCTTCAATAAACAGAATATTTTGATCAACAACTAATCTAGCAGTTGCCAAGAGATAGTAATAATGCAATGTGGAATAAATAAAAATCACAGAGATTCAAGACATCAAAGCCTCAGCGAAGGTGGATAAAGGGGCGGAAATGTTTGGGGTTGTTTTTGAGGAAGTGAAGAAAGCGAAAGTGATACTAGAGAAACATAAAGGAAACAATTTTATCTTTGGGTGTTTAAGGTTTCTCACATAATTGGAGAACTTTATTACAATCCGCAGATTCTAAAAAACGAAATTATAGCAATACAATTTGACAACAGTAATGATAAATTATGGATATCGTTGTCAAGAACAGGTATTCTTGTTTGACATCGCGATATTTATCGTGACCCGAAACAAACTGTATCGATTATTACATTAAAGACAAGGATATAACAAGGACTGTTTTAATTTTTGATTGTTTTACAACTTTGAGATGTACATGAATAAAGTCAAAGCTGGAACACCAA
>JAECUM010027483.1:0-67457 GCA_016617855.1 Megalonaias nervosa
TATATATATATATATATATATGTTATCTAGAATCAAATAATTATAAACCCATCAAAAGGTCTAAAATGGAAATAGGAGTACAATAGGATCCACTGACAGCTTGCAGTCCCAATGCGTTCTCTTTTTCTTTTTATACCGTATGCATGGATACCAAAGAAAGTGAGAAGCGTATCGTTCTAATTATTGCAGTTTCAAATTTCCAAATATTTGCCTTTTAATTTCGAGTGTTATTAACTGCACTTTTTCAATAAGCTTTGCTCGTGACATATTTGTCATTTACCAGCCCATGAGCGCTATCTCTGTAAAGAAAGGAAATTTACTCTCAAAACTGCTAAGAATCAAGCCACAAAAGCTGTTAAATTGTCCATTAAATGGTATTGAAAATAATGCGAGTTGTTGGTGAGAGTATAAGAAATTAATGCAACTTTTCTTTGGTTTAAACAGCATAAGTGCAAAATGAATATTTACTGTATTTATAAATTAGTTAGATTAAAGTGCGAAATATTTCATTTTAAGAATGCTTCAGGATACCATTATCATTCTTCTTACTTTGTATCTCACAAATACTTTAAAATTACAAGTAGTAGTTTATCAGAGTTTAAACAAAAGGTTTTATTTCATAATCAACACGTATCTAAGACCTTCTTCCATCGGAATTAAATATACAAGGGAATGACAATCAAGTATAGATGTGAAGTTGAAGACATGTATAGTTCCGGTGTGTGTGTGTGTGTGTGTGTGAAATGACAAGATGGATTGACAAAGGTTGTGATAATAATTGTAGTAGCAGCAGCCGAGAAAATGGGAGCTAAATATACAAGGGAATGACAATCAAGTGTAGATGTGAAGTTGAAGACATGTATAGTCCCGGTGTGTGTGTGTGTGTGTGTGTGTATGTGTGTGTGTGTGTGTGTGTGTGTGTGTGAAATGACAAGATAGATTGACAAAGGTTGTAGTAATAATTGTAGTAGCAGCAGCCGAGAAAATGGGAGCTAAGTTCCTTTCCCAAGAACACATCTGGGCTGGTATCTAACTTGCTACCCTTGGATTATGTGTCCGATACTCTTCTAACTTACCTTCCGTGACTATAATTATCAAGAGCAAGTTAATCCTCAGTTCTCAAATTTAAAAAATAAATTCTGTATAGTATAAACTTCAAAACAACGTGGTCTTCATCAGGTGAAGAATAACAAACTCAAATTGTTCGCCTATGAAATTTTTAATATAGCTCGAGTTGCACAGGTGTTTTGTGGTCACTAAATGGTATTAGTCTAAGATCATCCAATTTGTCTGTTGAAATCGTTTCAAGTATAAATCGATTTCTCTAATGTACTCCAAAAACTAAAACTTCAAACGTTTCTTTAAAGAATAACATTCTTTTCACGCATCTCTCTGCTACCGTTTAAAGAAAGTTTATTGCTTATACTTTTCATAGTTAATTTCCGGATATATTTTTGGAGGAACTTAAAAATTAATAGAATTAAATGGTTTACTCAGTAAATATTTATACTGCAATTTTTATACACAAGCTAAAAACATATCACTCATAGTATATCTCGGGTATTCCGTGCAAGCTAGTAGGAGTACCCGATAAAAGTGTTTATTATTGTTATTGGCTACGTGTTTATAACCTTTGCACTTATTTCAGTCACGTTTCACTGGGCTCGTTTAAATCACGTGTTAATGGGTTTACTTAAGTCATGTTTCATTTTTTCATTCTGGCATCCTCCCCTCAATTTTAATTATGAATTTCGCAATTTTACAGAGTTCCATAAAAAAAGTGTCCAAATTTCTGCCGAAAACATCATAAACCCAGTCTGATTAAAATCAGATCTCCACTGTCCTACGTGAAGATCTGACAGCGACTGTTTAAGGGTTATGTTCTAGTGACCTTTGAATTAGCCAATGGAAATGCAGCTTTCATAAATCTGAAACTGAATCAAATTGTTCGGCAGACATTGATGCTTCTCATTGATAGTGTCCAGTCTTCCAAGTGTCAAGATATAAGACTTCATCTGATCGGCTGATAAAATTAGCGATTATGGTATTAATATCGTTCACCAGAAAATGACCCCTAGGAGGTCGCTGTTAGAATTTCACGTAGGATAGTGGAGATTTAATTTTAATCAGATTGCCCATAAACCTATATTTATTCAATTTTTGTTTTCAAAAACGATCACAATTAAGTTTTTATCTTGCGTAAGGGGTGCTCTTGACAATCAAGTTGTGCAAAATATAATTTTGTTCCACACACAGATGTTACGTATATGTAATTAAATTGCTTGTGTGTTAGTTTTAAAATTCTTTTTTATTTTATTTTGTTTCATTACATTTTATTGTAATGATTATTGAAAGGATTCGAAATTCTTTTTCAGTAATTCGATATTTTCTTTTAGTAAATGTCGTTTATCTGAGACGTAAAACGTGTTACATGAGAATTATTTTTACTTAACCTAGTTCGTCTTGGGTTGGGAAGTTCGTAAACAGGAAGTTAGAATGACTGGTCAGTATCAAGTCCATACTTTGATTGCGTGATCACCATTTGTAAACAACGCTTTTTTTATTATTGGTTCTTAAGTGGGGCTGCACTGGTGTACGTGATAGATTTCTTGTAGTAAGAGACCACATGACCCATCTCGCGAGACTTGAAATGATGTTTTTTGGGTTTAAATACGCATTCTTAATATTTTTCTGACAGAGTCGTTTTAACATCTTGAAGGAACAAGGTGTTTTTTTTTATTTGTTGCCAGATTGTTTGTTTTTCATCTGATTTTTGGATTTAATAATTTATTCTCCTGGAAACTCAACAAGTTGACTTTTTTATAAAAAATTCTGAAAGATATTCATCGAAATTTATTCTGGAATTATTCGGAAACAAAAACTGTGATTCAGTTGAGGAATTGTTGATATTCGTACATGTACCACATCTGACGTCATCGCCTTCCATATTTGTATGTCGTCGAGATTCGAACCTGGATTCTAATAGAACTATTTAGTGATAGGACTTGTATTTTTCATTCTTAGGATTAAATTTTGGATTATATTCACAAACCGTAAGTCCTATTTACCAATTTTTACATTGTTTTCTAGGGAAATAAATTATTTTGTTAAACTATACAAAGCTTGTTGACTTCACTTTTTTCTTCTGTTACATTTGTACAAGCCTACACGTAACAGGAGAAAATTGGGTCGCTCGTCCGGGATATATGAATTTTGGTTAAATATTTCAGAAAATTGTTTTTTTGAAATTTAAATTCCCCTAGTCTTTAAATCCCAAGTACTATTTTACATTTTTATTTGAAATCTTAAGTGAAAACAACAGGCTTTTATTCACATTGTCATCAAATGTGGAAACTTTTCTTTCTAATCCAACTCTGGAGCAGTTGGATAGTCTGAAAAAAGATGAGTTGCTTGAACTTGCCAGAAAGTACGATCTTTCTGAAGAAAAATCTTCCTTAACGAAACAAGAAATGAAAAATATTTTGATCCAATATTTGGTGGGGAAAAATATTTTTGATAAAAGTGTTTTGGCATCAGTCAGTAAGTCTATGACAGACACTGACATTAAAGTAATGGAATTAAAAATGAAATACAAAATGGAAGTAGAGTTAAGGAAGCTCGAGCTTCAGAAAGAGAAAGAACAAATGCAGTTGCAATTTGAAGAGAAGCAATTGCAATTTGAAGAAAAGGAAAACGAGAGAGAGAGAGAGGCAGAAGAGAGAGAAAGATAAACAATTACAATTTGAGAAAGAGGAGAAAGAGAGATAGGAGAGGGAGAAAGATAAACAATTACAATTTGAGAAAGAGGAGAGAGAGAGACAGGAGAGGGAGAAAGATAAACAGTTACAATTACAAAGAGAGAAGGATGAAAGGGAATTTCAACTTAGAATGAAAGAATTTGAGCTGGCAAGTGGCAAGCAGAATTCCACTTCACATACAGATTCAAGTTTTGACATTACAAAAAATATTTGGGTAGTTCCCCCTTTTAGAGAAAAAGAAGTAGACAAATATTTTCCTCGTTTTGAAAAAGTTGCGGAAAATTTGAAATGGCCAAGGGAGTATTGGACTCAACTACTACAATGTGTACTAGTTGGTAAAGATAGTGATATTTACCATTCAATGTCAGTACAACAGAGTTCTGATTATGATTTGGTTAAGGAATGCATCTTAAACGGTTATGCGTTAGTCCCTGAGGCTTATCGGCAAAAATTCAAAAACTATAAAAAGGAAGCTGGACAGACTTATGTTGAATTTGTTAGAGAAAAAGAACAGTTATTTAAGAGATGGTGCTTAGCCAAGAAAATTGAACATGATTATGAAAGTCTTGAACAACTTGTGTTACTTGAAGAGTTCAAAAACTGTGTTCCTAATGACATTAAAAATCATCTTGAAGAACATAAGATTGAAACTTTGGAAAATGCTGCTCTTGCTGCCGATGAGTATTCCATAACTCACAAAGTTCCTGTTGTAAGCAAAACTTTCACTCAGCAGTCTACTGGTAGAAAGGTATTTCAGCCTAATACGACTCCTCCTAAAATTCAATCTGGCACAACTTCTAAAAATCAAGCTTCTGATAAACTTGATTCAAAATCCTTGTCTCTGCCTACGTGTACCTATTGCAAGAAAAAAGGATACGTCATTTCTGATTGCTTCAAGTTGAAATATAGGCATCAGAATCAAGATAGACCTATCCCAAATGCTCTTATTTCTAAGAGGTCAAGGTCACGGTCATGTATTGAAATCAATACATTTGTTGGGTCTCATAAATCCCAGTCTGATTTTATTATGGAGAATTATGAACCATTCATGTCGAAGGGTTCTATATCACTCTTGGGTGATTTGGCCAATTCTATCCCTATTAAAATTTTAAGGGATACAGGAGCTTCTCAGAGTCTTTTAGTGTCAGGTATTTTGCCTTCTGAGAAGTCCTGTTCTAATGAGAGTGTTCTCATTCAGGGAGTAGAGTGCGGCTTTGTTAATGTTCCTCTCCATTCTGTAAATTTGTCATCAGACTTAGTTTCAGGACCTGTGACAGTCGGAATAGTGTCTAACTTACCCGTTGAGAGCATTCATTTGTTGCTAGGCAACTACCTAGCTGGAGACAAGGTTGTGGTTAATCCACTTGTAACTGACAAGCCTTCTTTGGATCAGAAACTTGATCCAATTGAAAAAGAATACCCTGAGTTATACCCAGCATGTGCAGTTACCAGAGCTATGTCAAAGAAAGCTCTTGAGAATGATTTTGATAAGGAAAATATTCTTTTAGCTGACACATGTATTGGTCAGGCTTTTGATGAGGTCACTTTCAATTCTAATTTGGATCAATCGAAAGGTATTGATCACAGTGATCCTCTTTTAGATACTCATTCTCTTTTATCTAATCAGGGTGATAAACGACAATCACTTGTCGTCGAACAGGAAAAAGATCCTGAGATCTCCTGTTTGTTTCAGAGGGCCATTAGTGAAACTGATGCAACTGAAGTACCTGTCTGTTATTTCATTAAAAATGGAATTCTTATGAGAAAATGGAGACCTCCCGAGGTACCTGCTAATGACGAGTGGTCAGTGAACTATCAGATTGTAGTTCCAAAATCTTACAGACAGGAAATACTTAGTTTGACCCATGAAACTTCTCTGGCTGGTCATTTAGGGATAAATAAAACTTATAACAAGATCTTGACTCACTTTTATTGGCCAAAAATCAAAAGTGATGTTTGTAAATTTTGTAGATCTTGTCATACTTGTCAAATGGTAGGAAAACCCAATCAGAAGATACCTAAGGCTCATCTGCAACCAATTCCTGCATTTGACGAACCATTTAGCAGAATTATGGTAGATTGTGTTGGTCCCTTACCTAAGACCAAGTCAGGCAACCAATATTTGTTGACCATTATGTGTGCGTCAACAAGTTTCCCAGAGGAAATTCCTTTGAGGAATATTAAAACCAAAACTATAGTAAAAGCTTTGATAAAGTTTTTTTTACTCAGTTTGGCCTTCCCAAATCTGTCCAATCGGATCAAGGGTCAAATTTCATGTCTGGAATTTTCTAGCAAGCTATGCACGAATTAGGCATTAAACAATTTAAATCTTCTGCCTATCATCCTGAGAGCCAAGGGGCCTTAGAAAGATTTCATCAGACTTTAAAGAATATGATTCGATCATATTGCTTTTATACTAGCAAAGATTGGGATGAAGGCATTCATTTACTTTTGTTTGCTGTTAGGGAGTCCGTTCAAGAATCTTTAGGATTCAGTCCCTTTGAACTAGTTTTCGGACATACTGTGCGTGGATCTTTGAAATTGTTGAAAGAGAAATTTCTTTCAAATGAAGACACTGAGCTCAATCTTCTTGACTATGTTTCTGATTTTAAGTACAAATTGTCAAAGGCCAGTGAGGTCGCAAGAGAAAATCTGCGCTCTACTCAGTCAAGAATGAAATCAAGATATGATAAAAACTCAAGGGATCGGAGTTTTTTCAGCCTGGTGATAGAGTTCTAGCTCTCTTGCCCATTCCACAAAATCTCGTTCAGGCCAAGTATTATGGTCCATACACGGTTGAAAAGAAAGTAAATGATTTAAATTACATCATAAATACTCCTGGTAGGCGAAAACAAAAACAACTTTGCCACATTAACATGTTAAAGGAGTATATTGAAAGAGATAGCCAAGTAAATCATACAGTTAATTTAGTTGTACCTGTTCGACCAACTGAGGATTTAAGTGAAGAAATTCAATTGGACACCGTTGATCTTGGAGCAATATATCTTCGGAATTCGGAAATTATGAAAGATCTAGACCAGAAACTTTTACATGTGCAACAACAAGAAAGAAACGAACTTAAACAGTTATTATTCGAATATGAGCACTGTTTCCGGATATTCCTACGAGGACAAACACATTTTTCATGACGTTGAAATTGTAGATTCAAAACCTGTGAAACAACACCCATACAGGATGAACCCCCTCAAACAGGAATACTTGAAAAAGGAAATTCAGTATTTGTTGGAGAACGATTTCATAGAGCCCAGTAAAAGTGATTGGAGTTCACCATGCATACTTGTTCTGAAACCGGATAAAACTTTCCGTATGTGCACTGATTATAGGAAGGTGAACAGCGTGACAAAAACAGATTCATTCCCATTACCAAGGATCGATGACTGTATTGATAAAATTGGAAATCCCAAGTACGTCACCAAATTTGACCTTCTGAAAAGATTTTGGCAAATTCCACTTACGGAAAGAGCGAAAAAAATTTCGGGGTTTGTGACTCCAGATGGGCTCTATCACTATAAAGTAATGCCGTTCGGGATGAAGGGTTCTCCAAGTACGTTTCAACGCTTGATGAATATGATTACTTCCGGTCTAGATAATTTTAATGCTTATATTGATGATGTCATCATCTACAACGACATCTGGAAAGGACATCTAGCCACGAATAGGAAATTCTTTGAAAGACTCACTGATGCTAATTTGACAATCAATTTATCTAAAAGTGAGTTCTGCCGTGCTTGTGTAACTTTTCTAGGACATATTATGGGAGAATTGGTCAAGTTAAACCTATTGATGCTAAGGTGAAGGCTATCTCTGATTTTCCTGTGCCTGTCAGGAAAAAGCAATTAATGCGATTTTTGGGTATGGCCAGATACTATCGAAAGTTTTGTTCCAATTTTTTCAATATTGCTGAACCTCTGACAAATTTGTTAAGTAAGAGAAACAAGTTTCTCTCGACCGAGAAATGTCAGGAAGCTTTCGATAGATAAAAAGCCATACTCAAGAGTGCGCCGGTTCTAAAAGCTCCAAATTTCAGTCAGTCTTTTAAGTTGTCTGTGGATGCAAGTGATGTTGGGGTTGGAGCAGTATTGATTGAAGAAGACAGCAATGGTATTGATCATCCAGTGTGCTATTTCTCTGAGAAATTAAATAAGCACCCAAGAAATTACTCAACAATTGAGAAGGAATGTTTGGGTTTAATTTTGGCATTACAGCATTTTGAAGTTTACATTAGCTCAACTCCTTCTGCTGTTGTTGTGTATAGTGATCACAACCCCCTTACTTTCACTGACAAGATGAAAAATAAAATTCAAAGATAATTAAGGTGGAGTTTGTTTTTGGAAGAGTATAATCTGAACATCAGGCACATCAAAGGAAAAGACAATTTGATTGCAGATGCACTTTCCCGTGCATAGAAATATTATTTCATATACTTTTTATATAATTCATAAGAATTTCCTTATGTAATTTTGTTTACCTTATGTATAATTTACATCTGGTAAAAAGAAAGCTTTATTATATAAATCTTTCTTTTTTCTTTATGGGGGGAAGTGCTACGTATATGTAATTAAATTTCTTGTGTGTTAGTTTTAAAATTCTGTTTTATTTTATTTTTGTTTCATTACATTTTATTGTAATGATTATTGAAAGGATTCGAAATTCTTTTTCAGTAATTCGATATTTTCTTTTAGTAAATGTTGTTTATCTAAGACATAAAACATGTTACATGAGAATTAATTTTAGTTAACCTAGTTCGTCTTGGGTTGGGAAGTTCGTTAAAAGGAAGTTAAAATGATTGGTCAGTATCAAGGCCATACTTTGATTGCGTGATCACCATGTGTAAACAACGTTTTCTTTATTATTGGTTCTTAAGGGGGGCTATACTGGTGTACGTGATAGATTTCTTGTAGTAAGAGACCACATGACCCATCTCGCGAGACTTGAAATGATGTTTTTTGGGTTTAAATACGCATTCTTAATATTTTTCTGACAGAGTCGTTTTAACATCTTGAAGGAACAAGGTGGTTTTTTTTATTTGTTGCCAGATTGTTTGTTTTTCTTCTGATTTTTGAATTTAATAATTTATTCTCCTGGAAACTCAATAAGTTGACTTTTTTTATAAAAAATTCTGAAAGATATTCATCGAAATTTATTCTGGAATTATTCGGAAACAAAAACTGTGATTCAATTGAGGAATTGTTGATATTCGTACATGTACCACATCTGACGTCATCGCCTTCCATATCTGTATGTCGTTGAGATTCGAACCTGGATTCTAATAAAACTATTTAGTGATAGGACTTGTATTTTTCATTCTTAGGATTAAATTTTGGATTATATTCACAAACCGTAAGTCCTATTTACCAATTTTTACATTGTTTTCTAGGGAAATAAATTATTTTGTTAAAATATACAAAGCTTGTTGACTTCACTCTTTTCTTCTGTTACATTTATACGAGCCTACACGTAACACAGAGTATGTAACTCGATATCCGCATATGGCTGACCGATGACTCAATGGGAATGTCAAAGTCGACTGTAAGGAAATAACTTCTACTATCTCAGAAATATCAGTTTTTAGTCTCATGATGAATTCTTTCTATCTTTTTACAATACCACCTTTAACCCCGGCCGAGTCATACCAAAGACTTTAAAAATGGAACTTACAGCTGCCTCGCTTGGCGCTCAGCATTAAGAGGTTAGTGTTAGGACTGGTCGGCCTGGTGTCAGGATAATGTGACTGAGTGGGGCATCATGCCACATGTCTGCGGCATGATGCCCCAGTGCTAGACATCACTATAAACTGTCACACTGTAGGCATCGTAGCGATATGACTGAAACATTGTTAAAGCTACGTTAAAAATCTTAATCACACACACACACACACACACACACACACACACACACACAATACCACCTTTAAAACCAAATGAAAAGTTTAGCAAGTAAACAACAGCTGGCAATAGTCCTACAACAGTAGTGAATGGGGATTCTTCAGGGTCTATGGGACTTCTATGTTAAAAGTGAGTGTTTGTACAATAGGGTCTGTGGGAATTTAACATGGCTGGGATACTCTAGGGTCAGTGGGAATTTAACATAGGGAATGTATAGGGACAATGGATTGGGACTGTCTAGTTTCAAAAGGAATTGGTGAGGGGTCACGGCACCGTAACGGACACTGGCAACAATGTTGCAAGTGGCTGACCTCAATCAGGCGGAACAGTGTGACAAGGGCTGACCTGAATACGCGTTGGTCTAGGGACCAATAGAGACAAAGACATAGAGATGTGGTTAGGGACAGAGTTAGAGACATAGAGACAAAGACATACATAGATTTATGGACATAAATCTATCACATAAAAAAATCGATTTTTTTTTTTTAGGCAAGAGAGAATAGTCATCTTTTCGAGACAATGGAGGGGCCCTGAAAAGGGCCTTTGATGTTTTGTTAACACCATTCAGTTAACATAGAGGGCATCGCACGGATCTTCTTCTCTTCCTCAAACTTCGTCTGACCTCTGGAACGTAGATTAAGACTTGCTTCAGACAGCCTTGTCTCTTCACATAGATCCTTCGTTTCCAAAGGGCTGTATCTGTGATCTTTGTAATTGCACATGATGATCTGACATACATGGGACAGTCCGGGTTGAACAGCATCGACTATAGGAGGGTTGACAATTCTACGTTAGCCCACATCTTGTGACGAGAACAGGTGAATGCAATGAGGTGCAGCGCGGTTATTTATAGTGGAAGAGCGGATCGAAACGGATCGAGTTCTTTCGCCAATCCTAACACACGTTACACAATTCAGTCACAGTGCGGAGTTTGTCTTCCAATCCGAAGAGAGCTACATGTGACGTCACATTCCCTATACAGGTGCGCTAGCGTCTGTGCGCAGTGAATCAATGCGACAGAGTTGGAACATGACGGAAACTACGAAGACAATGAATTGGGGTGGACTGGCCGTGGAGACGAGGAGTGATGGCGTAGTAGCGGCTACTAAAACAACCACAATTCTACTTCCAGAAGAAAACAATTTTAATTCACATGAATTTGTTCCTGCACCAGTACCTTCTCCGCTGTCTCCTTCCTTACCGTACGTTGAGGATTTTAAACAGAGGAAGAAAGAAGAATTGGATAAATTTTTGCAACAGCAGAAAGAAGCAGAACAAGCCTTTCTCATTCAACAGCAACAGCGAGAAGAAGAAGAGGCAAGAAGAAAACGACTGGAAGAAAAAGCAGAGAAACAAGGTCTAGGAGAGAAGGAGGATAGTGAAAGTCAAACGATCACGGTTCTCTTAGACATTTTGGCAGAGTTAAGGAGTCTGAAACAAATGTATCAAACTTCTTTAATACGACCCAAGAGGAAAAGACCTTCCCGGGCCAAACACTCCAATCCCGTTAACACTCTCACTACTCCTGAGGTATCAACGCTAGTGATGTCTACCAAATCATCGACAGTAGCAGGTCCAGAAGTAGGCCTTGGCCGTGGCAAGTGGACAAGGTAGTTCCTGAGTTGTTGTTTTAAAAAAAAAAAAAAGTATCCAACGGTCCTTTTCAGGGTTACCCATCTCTCTCGTAAAGAGACAGCTCAATGTTTGCCAAAATCAAATACAACTCAAATCCCATTTTCCCCATGATGTATCTGTGTGAGTGTGTGAGTGTAGGTTCTTATTAAAAAAATCAAAACCAAGAGACACTTACGTTTTTCATTCTAGTATATTCTCTGAAAAAATTTACAATCCAATTTCACAACACATCACTTTAAAAAGTTCATTTTTCTTCTTCTTTGTCTTTCTCATTTTCTCCTATTCTGAATTTCTTCACTGTCACAGGGTTTTCCTCTTCTTCCTCAGTTTCTTTTCGTCTTCTTTTCTTTTCTTTCTGGACGTGTCTGGGTTGTTACTTTTCGGAGGGTACCTCTTCTTCCTGTTCTGAACCCCTCTCTTCCTCCCGCTCCTGTTGTTTCTTAGGGCAGTGTGAAGACCAATGTCCTATCTCTTGACAATGATAACAGGTATCTTGACCTTTGTCTCTCTTAACGCTTGTCTTCCTTTGACGTTGTAGACATTCTGAAGATCAATGTCCTTTCTTCTGACATATATAGCAAGTATCTTGAATTTTATCTCGAAAATAGGGGGAGTAGTCCGTCGGCTTCTTTGAAGAAAACCTTCGTATGACATCTCACAAAGCTCTGGTCAGAAGTTCGATCTGTGTTGGCTCTTCCATCTTTCTGGTAGGATTAAGAGTAAAATGAATACTTTGAGGGAAGACACTGACTCTTTATATAAGGAAGACACCTTACATTGATATATAGGGAACTATGGCGTTTAAAATGTAGTCATTTGACATTTTGCAATCAAGATGAAAAGATCGCATCATTTCGTGAAGAAAGGAGAAGAAAGTAAGAGGCATAAACGTGACCAATCGCCTCGCACAGTAGCTGAAGTCTTGGCTCAAATCCATGTCAGCGATTTTGAAGATGACATGAGTGAGCCAGAAACGAGACCCAGAGAGTCTACGTCAAACCAAAGTCCACCACCAGTAACCCCTGAAAACTACTACCACATTCGAGACGGATAAATGCTCCTCTAGGAAATTTAGAACCACGGCCTACATGTACACGGTGAAATTTATAGATTTCAAGTCTGATTAACAGCTGAAGAATGTTAACCACACTGAAACGGCAATGTCGAGCCAACGAAGACAATCGTTTGACACTTTCCATTTATCACGACAGTCTGAAGTCCCCCGTTTGGATCGAGTTTAGCAGGCCATCAGAATTGACACCATCCAAAGTCATCGACAAGATTCAACACGTGCAGCAGGCCAACGACAAGTTTCACATCACCGATGGAAAAGCGACACTGTACATGGCTCACGATTCTCTTCCGAAAGGGACCGGACGTAAAAAGACGTTATTGATGGACAACCTTCGCAGCACCAAAAAGAGCCTCGTCTGAATTAACAACCCTCAGGACCAGATGTGTTTAGCCCGGGCTATCGTGATGGGACGAACGTATGCCGACAAGAACGACACGGCAGAATGGAAAAGAGCCTGGTAGAACATTCGACAGTCGGACCGAGCCAAACAACGAAAAGAAGCTGAACTCCTGTTACAGCAAGCTGGCCTATCCAAAGACACACCCGTGGCATTCCTGAAATGCAAAAATTGCAAGACGTCTTAGCTCCACGCTACATCTTGAAAGTGCACCCTCAAGAAGTGCGCGGACCTCTGTTGTTTCGAGGCAAAAATTTCAAAGACGGAAAATACATTCACGTCTATCATCACGATGAACATTTTGATGCCATTACCGGTATCACCGGATTCCTTGGATACGGTTATTATTGTAAGAAATGTGACTATGGCTATAACACTCGAGAGCAACACAAGCATTGTGGATCGAAATGTGAGGGATGTTTGGCCTCTAAACTCTGTCTTGACGAAGGACAAGAACGAGTGCATTGTCCTGCTTGTCAGCTCACTTTTTGTCAGCCCTACCTGTTACCAACAACATCTAAAGACGCAAGGTTCACAGCGGAAAAGTGCCCGTCATCTCTTTTGATTGTGCCTGACTTGTGGACAAGGCATACGTACTAATAGTACCAAGGCTCACGTATGTTCAGGAAGGAAACGATGTCACATTTGTCACCAAATCGTGGACTTGGAAAAAGAATGCTACATTCAAAAATACCAACCCAAACAGGAGGAGGAAGAAGATGACCACAAGGCGAAAGGCATTTCATTTCTTTTCGATTTCGAATGCATGCAAGAGACCGGCATTCACATTCCTGATTTCTGCGTGGCTCATCGAGCGTGCGAGAAGTGCATCCAAGAACCTATCTTTAGTCATTGCCCCCAATGTAGCAAGATTCCTGAAGAACGTAAATATATCTTTCGGGGACCGAACACGTTGGCCGATTTTGCCCAATCGATCCAAGGGGACATCGAACGTTACGGAGATTACCATCGCTATGCCACAGTGATGGCTCACAATTACTCGGGATACGATGGACAGTTTCTTCTCAAATACTATACGGAACAAAGCACCGAACGTCCTAAAGGGACTTTGAATGGAACCAAGTTCATTTCCATGTAAGTGGGGCAAGTGCAGTTTAAAAATTCGATGAGTTACTTGACCATGCCTTTGAGTCGAATGCCTAAAACATTTGGAATGACAGAAATGGCCAATGGATATTTACCGTACTTTTTAGATACCGAAGCCAATCAACACGCCGTTCTGTCACATTTGCCCGATGCTCACTACTACGACCCCGACAACATGCGCACCATTGCCAAAGCGTGTTCCTTAGTGTGCCGTAAACGATTCATGCCCGACAAGAATCTGGCTGTCAAACACTCTCAAACGACCAATTTTGTCAAACGTCAATACTCGGTCAATGCCCTACGCTGGCTACATTACTTGTGTGATAAGGGAGACAAATGGATCCAACACGCCCGAAACGGAGGAGGTGAAAAGACCATCGGAACGTATTCGGTGGATGGCTGGGACTTAGAAAACCCTAAGATCGTGTACGAGTTTAACGGTTGCTTATTTCACGGATGTCCGATCTGCTACCCTCCACGGTACACCCAAAATCAGTTTTTACAACGTACCATGGAAGACTTGTACGAGACCACTTGTCAGCGACGCTTAAAGTTAGAACAGCAAGGATACTAAGTGGTGGAAATCTGGGAACACGAGTACGATCACCGTTTGAAAACCGATCCCGAATTTAAGCGAATCGTGGAAAGTTACAAGTTGGTGGACCATCTGAACCCACGGGACAGATTGTGCGGAGGATGGACGAATGCCACCTGTTTGTTGTACCATGCCGACGAGGAGAAAGGAGAAGAAATAAAATACTTGGACGTGTGTTCGCTCTATCCTTTCGTGTGCACATTTGGTCACTTTCCTGCAGGGCTCCCACAATTGCTGATGGAACACATCGACGTGGACAACATTTGACAATACGAAAGATTGATTAAATGTAAAATATTGCCTCCCACAGACTTGTACCATCCCGTTTTCCTTGTTTCCCTTGTGCCGTACTTGTACCGAAAAGTGCAACCAAGACCAACTTTGTCAGCCCACGCAGGAAGAATGCACCTTGACAGGAACGTGGGTCAGCGTGGAATTGTTCAAAGCTCTGGACCTGGGATACCAACTGTTAGAAATGTGCGAAATTTACCACTTTCCCAAGACAGAACAATGCCGCAAGGGCGACGAGACTCAGAAAGGCATTTTCGCAGACTACGTGGATGCCTTTTTGAAACTGAAACAAGAAGTCAGCGGCTATCCCTCCTGGTGCCACACTCCCGAAAATCAAGAGAAATTCAAAGAGATATACTTGGAGCAGGAAGGCATCACTTTAGACCACATGGAGAAAAACGGAGGTCGACGATCGTTTGCCAAAGCGATGTTGAATTGCTTGTGGGGCAAAATGGCACAACGACCCTGTTTACCCAAGACGCAGTATTTGACAGAACCTTCCTTCTACTTCCAGATGATTCACGACAAAACCAAATATATGAAACACTTGGACGTCGTACGTGAAGACTTGATCCTGGTCAATTACAAAGAAGAACTGGACTTTGTACAGGCTGACGAATTTGAAAATGTCATCATTGCAGCTTACGTGACAGCCCATGCTCGCTTAAAATTGTACGAAACCTTACACCAGTTAGGAGATCGTGTGCTGTATTTTGACACGATCAGTTGCATCTACATCGATCGCCTGGGTCACCGGCATCCTGACATCGAAGGAGACCGTTTAGGAACTGGACGGACGAGCACACCGACGACAAGATTCTAAGTTTTGCTAGTGGCGGTCCCAAAAAGTACGGCTACGAATACCAGGACCCACAAGAAGAAGTGTATACTGAGTGCAAAGTGAAAGGATTGACTCCCAATTATCGCAGGAGCCAAGTGGTGAACTTTGGGGTATTGAAAGAAGCCTTGCAGTCTGGAGAGGATCAACATTTTAAATTGACCACCTACGAACCGCACAAGATTGTACGTTTAGCCACACACCAAATCGTCAGTGGACCCTTAGAAAAACTGTATCAAATCGTGTACCATAAGCGAGTGCGACTTCCAACCACTTAACTTTACCTTACGGACATGTCGATATTGGTCAGCATATAAAAATGGGAAAACGTCCAAGACCGATAGTTTATTGTGATTACAATTGCCAAGCGAGAAAGATGAATCCTCTCAAACAGACACAATTCAAGTTCAGTGATTCTCAAGCTGAGTGCGATGCTGTGCCTTGCCATTGCAGGGATGCCGTACGCTGTGACCTCAGCGATTCAGTACAACATCATGCGAACTTTGCTATGACTACTACAATACCTACCATGGAAAGTAATGCTGTGCGTGCCAAACCTGAACGATGCGAAAGCGATGCCACTCGTTATCGTGGACTCTTTACTGTTTTTCATTGTCAATATCATCCTCAACGTGAAACCACGAGGCTACCACCCTACGGATGTCATCCATGCCTGAGCAAACAACTGCGGGTTTCACCGTACCCTCATCGAAATGAGCCTGTAAATGAAGAATATTCGTTCCCTGTACGTTTGTCTGAATACTGCGACTTTGAAAGTCGTTTCCAAATCTTCCAAGGAAAGTGGCCTAAATATCTGGGAGGACCTACCACCCGAAGAATTACCCAGAGCCGGATTTATCTACTTGGGCGAAGGTGATAAAGTCAAGTTCTTCAGTTTTCGGTGTGTCACTTCATCAGTGGGAGCAGAAAGATTCAGCTTACCTAGAACATGCTCGATGGTCTCCGCACTGGCACTACCTACCTTTAGTGGGACGACCTCAGTAATCTCTTCATGGATATTTTACAAGAGAACATTTGTGGTTTGCCTGTGGAGTTGAGAGAACCAATTTACCGAGAGTTTGCCGAATACAAGTCATACGCAAAGAACAATTGTATCCGCTACGTCACCAATGGTTTAACCACTTGTACCTGAATGCTATAAGAGGACTGATTCATTTGAAAGCGTTCCAATGATCAGACATTGATCAACTTACCAAAGGCCATAAGATCTTGGTTGCTACTGATTCTGCTTACATAGTGTCTATACTACAACGAATTCCAGAGGAAGACTTAGAGGATTACCACATTCTTTCACGCTATCAAATTTTGTCTGTAGAGGAAAATTCTGTGCGGTGTGTGTTGTGTAAACTAGTGATTAAACTATTTGGATACGCTGACGGAATATGATCAGTTCTGTACAAAAAGTACACTTATTACCGCCGACAAAAGAGGGTATAAAAACTTGCTACCATGCCACGATCGTTATCATTGGTGATAAAACAATTGCCGTAGAAGGAAATCAATGACAGTATTCAGACTGTGGCGGATTACCAACGCTTTTTACGAGCACTGAGTCCAATGAATTTGGGCCGTCGTGTGGTTTGTGCCTTAGTGATTTCCTTTCTGGGATTTCGTTTACCAGCCGATTCCTTGTGGGCTCTTTACGATCTGTACCTCATAGTACCACCAAAAACATGAGGATGGTACCTTTAAATGTACACGAGAGACTTATTTTGTTAAAAGCCTTGCGTTTTCATATCGATACTTCTCTTCCTCTATGGAAGCACTGAAGATGTTTACGAAGATGTGTGTGTAGCTTGTGACTCACACCATCACTGGCAAGATATACGTGACTGGAAAAGTCTTGGTTTTGAGGCTTGGACAAAAGAAGTGGCAAACTATGCCAAAGATTTGTGATCATAAATTCAAACGTTCAGTGAAAAAAGTAACTTTTAAACCTGTGTTAGCCACAGTGTCAGAAGAAAAACCCGACATCCAGGAAAACCACCCCATTCAGGACTGTCATTGACATGGAAACCTTCGAAAGGCCATTCCTGGAGGACACCTGTGTGACTGTGCCAAGCGTGGAGACACTAAGTACATTACCCAGTGTCCCTAGGACACCACACCTTTGTCACAAAAATGTTGTAGAGTGACTTGTTTATATTCCACTTTTATCGTTTTGATGTGTATTTTATCGATGTACTTAACCATTTGGCTTTTTGTATTTTTGTCTTTCGTGTTCATTTTTAAAATTTTTTTAAAATAAACGTTTCCTGAAAAAGTATAAAAACTCTTGTCTTGTCTGTGTTCGTTTCAAAAGTGTCATCCCCTTCACTATGGATACCCCTGCCGTCTCTGCTCCCTCTTCCTTCACTTTCAAAGTCATCGACGAAAAGTTAGATCATACCAGTTGTAGGGCTTTGTATCTTCGCCATCCCTTTAACATGTTAACTGCTGAGCCGAGCGGTTCAGGCAAAACCGAATTTGTCAAACGTTTGATCGAACATAAAAATCATTTGATCGATCGTCCACTTCAGCGTATCGTGCGGTGTTACAAAGAGTGGCAACCAGCGTACAGCCTCCTACGAGAAAGTCAAGGCGATTCCATAGTGTTTGTGGAAGACATTCCTGGCAAAGACAACGGAATCGTGTTTGACCCCAGTCAAACCCATCTGGTCATCTTGACGACATGTTAGGAGAAGACAAAGAAGAAATTAAACTGTGGTTTACGCGCAATGGGAATCATCGTGTCATTTACATCACCCAAAATTTGTTTCAACAAAGTAGAGCCCGTCGAACCGTCATTCTCAATGCTTATTACGTGGTATTGTTTAAAAGTCCTAGAGATAAATAGCAAGTGCAAGTGTTAGCCAAACAGCTAGGAACTCCTTGGCTGACTCATGCGTACGACGATGCCACTCAAACTTCACGCCTATTTACTCGTGGATTTAAAACCCACTACCCCGATTTTTTGTGATTTCGTACCCATTTGTTTCACCACTGGTGCCAAGACGGAGGGCCTGTCGTGTACACGTCCCCATCGACTTAAAAAATCTATAAATACCTCGGACACTTTTGATCTGTCTCACACATCGTCAGCATGATGTCTCTTCAGTCTCATCTTCCCGTCAAATTGATTCGTGCCTTGTACGGTATCACTTGCGAACAAAATCCACAAATACGTGCTCGTGTCTTAGAAGTCAGTCTCAGAGAAGTCTTACGATGGTTTACGGTGACAGCACGTCAATTACTTCAAGGCATCATTCACATCCCACATCAAACCAAAAGCTTTTTTGAGAGAAACAAAGTAGCCTTGAAGAAACTGGCAGATCCTCGCATCGACACTCAAACCAAAAAGCAAATCATTTTGAAAACTGGAGGTAGCGGTTCTCTAGGAAGTGTCATCATTCGTTCCCTCTTAAAATGGGATCCCAATGCCCCAAAGTCATCCCCAAGAGAAAAGCCACTCCACGACCCAAACGTACCCAGAAGAAAAAGAGCAGTGGTGTCAAGACCAGGTCACAACCCCAGAAAAAGAAAAGCCCCAAGAAAAGAACCCAGAAAGCAGCTTCTACCCGCAAGAGAGGCACTTCGGCCAGGACGCAATCTTACATCTCTAAACCACGACCTGCAGCGACGGTGACCGCGTCTCCATGAGCCTCAGGTTCTTCCACATTTCCGTTGCCGATGATGCCAGCCAAACCCAATTTGACAGGCGTCTTTCCTAATTTGATGAATAAATGGAAACCCGTGTCTACAGGAACTTCTTCTCCAGCGGTGATACCCTCTACCTTTTTAGCTGCTGCGGCAGTTGCTAACAAAGTACCTGCTCCCAAAATCAGTCCAAGAGAGACCGGGCATGTTACAGAGTTTACTGGATTTATCCAAGCAAGAACTGTCCCGATTTAGTTCGTTGCGAACCCCTCAACGTCGAGTGATGCCTGCCATGAAAATGATACGTCGGAGGGACAATTAGTGGCGACGCATTCCACCATAATAAAAGATCTGGGGTAAACTATGGGTATCAGTGTTTTTATGTTCCTGAACAAACAAAAATGTCACCTACCAGAAGTGCACACCACTACCATCGTCGTTCTCCTGTCCAAAAAGGAAAAGAAACAAGAAAAGGACAGTCTCATCGTTCGGCCCGGCATCCGAATAAACGCTTAGCCAAGCATCGACGGCTACCTCAGAAAAGACCCCTTCGTCCAAATTAAAAGAGGAACAACCAGAAGGGAGGATTTTTTTGGGTGATAGTTCGATAACCAGAGAGGTGGTCAAAACAGACTGGTCACACACCCAGCCAACTCCTCCAAAAATAATACTTCCAAAAAAAAAAAAAGTCATCGACGTTAGTGTATTTTGTGTGTACTCCGGAGCAACCAAAGATGTCACCCCCTCAGAAGTGCACACCACCACTATCGTTCTCCTGTCCAAAAAGGAAAAGGAAAAAGAAAAGGATAGTCTTGTCGTTTGACCCTGCATCCGAAAAATGCTCAGCTAAGCATCGACATCTACCCTCAAAAAGACCCCATCGTTCAAAGAAAAAGAGGAGCACCCAAAGGGGATAATTGTTTGGCGATATAGAAAAAATAGTCGTCACATTTTTGACGAAGCGATAGTTAAAGATCTCGTCAGAAAGACTGGTTACAAACCCCTTCGACCAACTCCAGAATTACTGCACCCAAGTATAATATAAAAGGGCGTGTGCCAAGTCATCGATGTCAGTGTATTTTTTGTGTGTGCTCGGGAACAAACAAATATGTCACCACCCAGAAGCCATCCCTCTTCTACCCCCAAAAGGAAAGAAAAGGAAAGGACTGCCTCCTCGCTTAGCCAAACATTAGGACGTGTTGTTCGTCCTGTGCAAAGTCACTTCACCCATGCGAAAACAACTCATTCAAACCGCCTCCAAAGACGTTCGTCGATACCGTGTGCGAATGTTGTCTGAATATCTTGAAAGGCACGATACCTTTGTCTCAACACCAGAAAGAATGCTTAGTTAAGCATCGACACGTTCTTCGCCCAAATGGTCTAAAAGAGAATACCCATCTGTCAAAAGAAAAAGATATTGATGCAACGCTGAGGATTTGTGCACCTGTTGTTAGCACCCTTGGTGAAAGGAGTATTGGGAACAATGATTACAGGACTCATGACGGGAGCTGCTTCACAAGGAATAGGTCAAAGATAAAAAGGATCAAGAAGATAAAAGGGACCTCTGGGGTCAAAAGATCTCAGACGTGACCTTTAGAATCTGATGGAAGCACGAAAACTGACTTTAGTGTCTTACAAACGATGGATGGAATTCCATCGTTGGCAAGAACAACGGACCCCGCATTTACCTCTCAATCCTCATTTGACCGAGATGTCCCAGTTACAACATGAATTGCAATCGTTGATGGACTGCAGCAATTTGTCAGAAACGGAAAAATCGCAACGGTACTGTCAAGTGTTGCAATGACTTCAACTCTTTCCCCAGAAAGCTTTAGACGAAACAGCTCGACCGACTCTGAAAGATTTTAAGACCCTGATGAAAAGTTCATCACCACCACCACCACCACTATCCCCAGTGACCAAGACAGACGCAGCCCCACGGATGCCCGAGGAAGAAGAGGCACGAGAAGTCTTTCAAACACAGTCAGCAGTTCCCATCCCTAGTAAGACTGCAGCGTCCTTTTTGACCCCTTCCCCCACACACGAACGAGAAGAACTCAAAGCTTAGGTTAAAAAGATGATGTCCACTCCTCCTTCGACAAAAGTCAAAAAGAAAGAAGGGAAACCAGAAGTGAAAGAAGAAAGCAAGACAAAAGCCATCCCATTACCGCCACCACCACTACTACCCTCGACTTCTACTCCCATGGCACGTCGTCCTGACGAAGAATTTGTTAGCCAGTATTTACTGCGATCCATCCCATCCTGTGGGATACGGAGGAGTTCAGAAATTGTATCGTGCTGCCAAAACCCGACTAAAAAATGTCCATCAGCCTCAAGTGCAACGATCGTTACAAGAACAAGCCACATGCACCTTACACAAACCCATTCGACGAAACTTTTCCAGAAATTGCACCCAAATGGGGCGGGGGGGTATCGATCATCAATGGCAAGCTGATTTAGCCGATGTCTCTCATTTGGCCACCAACAATCGTGGCTGCAAATATTTGTTTTGTGTCATCGACGTCTTTTCCAAATTTGCCTGGGTCGTGCCATTAACTTTCAAATTGAGCACTGAGTTAGTGCGAGCCCTGAAACTGGTGTTGAAACAAAGCTCTCGTCACCCTCTTCGATGGCAAACTGACAAAGGCACCGAATTTCTGAACCAAGCTTTCCAAAAAGATTTGAAGTAACGAGACATTCATTTTTTCACCACCGAGAATCCCGAAACCAAAGCTAACATCGTGGAACGTTTTCAACGCACCTTGAAAGAACGCATGTGGAAATATTTTACGCATCAACACACTCTCAAGTATATCGATGTCTTACCGCACCTGGTTCAATCGTACAACCAATCTTACCATCGGAGCATCGGATGTGCCACCAAAGAAGTGACTCCTGACAACGAAGTGACCGTCTTTGAGCGCCTGTTTGGTACGTCACCGACTGTGGCTGTCCCCAAGAAAGGTGGAGTGTTGACCACGGGAGATTAGGTGATCATTGGCAAAACGAAACGCACTTTCGACAAAGGTTACTTACCCAACTGGACCACCGAATTGTTTCGTGTCACTGGACAAGTGCGTGGCCGTCATCCTACCGTCTATAAATTGGAAGACATGAACGGGGAAGTGTTAAAAGGACTTTTTATTTGCCCGTGTTATGATGCGTGACCAAAAAAAAAGACGATGTGTACAACATCGAAAGCATTCTTGATCAAAGAACCTGAAAAGTGGGAAAACATCGTGTCAAAGAAGTCAAAGTACATTGGAACGGATATCTTCCCAGTTTTGACTCTTGGATCGACGCTTCGCAAGTCATCGACTATAGAAAGAAGTGACCATCATGCCCTTCAATACAACCTCAACCAACACAGTGACCACTCCTTCAACGATTTCTTCTGTGCAAGATCTACAAAAGCAACCCTTGTGGGTGTGGCTTGGAGAACGTGTACCTAACACGCAAATCGTCCTTTTCTGCCAAATCTTTGTGGTGTATTGTGTCATCGGTGCTGCCATTGCCAAGTTGTGTTTGCAACAAGGAGACAAACAATTGTGGACCATTTTACTGAGCAGTTGCATCGGTTACCTTCTGATCAATCCTTCCCTGAAATACTCTAACGGTAAGAACGGGAGTCTTGCGACCAACGTCAGTCACCCTCTCAACAGTCACAACAATAACAATCCTCTTTTAGACACTTCCCTGACCTCCAGTGATCCCTCTGACAGCAGAACTCTAGAATTATGAATAAATAAGTTTACTTAACGTTATCTATTGACAGTTTCATGGAGGTGTTTCCCCACAATACGTTGTGCTGTTTTACGGCCAAGTTACCTCAGGCCATCCAACTGGATCACGAAGCCCATTGGGAAGTGCTTTGGTCGAATTGATTCACCCTACACAGTTAAAGACATCACTGAAAAACAAAAACACTTTTGAGGTCGATGTTCTCAACCACCAAGTGCAACAATATTTGAATGAAAATGAAACTGTAGATGCCTCTATGAAACGACCAGTGGCCCCCGATACTCCACGATATATCTATATGCTGAAAATTCCTGCTGGCTATTATTTTAGCGGTCAACATCTGGTGGACACGATTGCTTCCAAATTCAATGCGCTGTTTGGCAAAGCCTTGGACAAAACGAAACGAAGTGCCACCCTCGAGTACCATAAAGTGGTTCATCGCCTGCTGATGAAATTTTCGGATGTAAAAACGTTGTCCATTACATTTTTTGGTCCTGAATTGTTTTACATTTGGGCTGAGACTTCAAGATGGTCAAGGGTTCACTCATACCACCCATCACCAACAACTTGAATTTTGCGATGTTTTTTCGTTACATGTAGAATTGAACCAATGATTAAATTTGATCTTTGAGTACTTTGATGTGGTGGAGTAAAACGTGGTGGGACACACTTTCGCACCGTTACTGCGAGTCATTCCTTTCAAAGCGGATTCTGCTATGACCAACGACGAAGAAGGTGGAAACACCTATCATGTTCACCGCAAATTTGTACATACTCATTATTTTCCAGCCAATAAGTCGTATTTCGACAGTGTCAACATTGGTATAAAAGGACATCTGGAACAAAATATTCCTTTCTCCAAAGGGAAAGTCACAGTGAAACTCCATTTTCGAAAACGATTCTCTAACGACTTGTAAGTCATGTATCCTGTGTACCGAGGAGTCGCTTGACAACGAGGACATGGTTTAGGAGATATGCTGAAATCGGCATTTTGTTCGGTGATCAGTTTTGAAACCGATGGTGACACGAGGATTGTACGCCTTGAAAGATGCCGCTTTGACGCAAGGCAAAGAATTTCTCCAAAATGTCATCATCGACAAACAAATCCCCTTTTAAAAAAAACCTTCCCGAGAGCAGGCAAAAATGTCTTGCTTCAAAATGAAAAAGACATTTTGGGTTGACGAGAAACTCCTATAAATGCCCTGGAAGCTGCCGAGTCAGGCATTTTTGCTTCCCTGACACCACAGGAAGGAGAGGGTAAAAAGAGACGACGAAGACATCCCTCCAGAGGACTTCACACACTCAGAGCTAAAAAGACCAAGAAAAGAAGAACCGTCCGAGAATTAGACGTTTTTGATTATTAATAACAGAGAGAAAACATGATGCACCGAGAGTCTTGCAAATGATCTAAATCGGAACTGGATTTGTTTGCCATGCAATCCACTATGATGACGATGCAAGAATCCCAATGGGTAGAATCTCATCCCATCTCCTCTTTGACAACCTCACCCGCCCCGCCCCCCCCCCTCGAATTTGAAATCAAAGGACAGCCCGAAGATTACGTCGATCTGAATAGCGTTTACTTGTACCTGAAAGTCAAAGTGACCAAAACGGACGACACCACTCCGGGAGCCAATGCTAGAGTAGTTCCCGTCAATAATTTCATGCATTCCTTGTTCAGCGAAGTGGATTTGTACTTGAATAACAAACTAGTAGGCAGAAACATGGATACTTACCCTTACAGAGCGTACCTGGAAAATTTCTTTACGTACGAAAAATATGCCAAGAACATTCATCTGGATGCTTGCGCCGTATGGAAACCAGACACAGCGGGCGAGGGCAAGTTTAATGACACAGTCGTAACAGTAGCTGACGATCCTCACAATGTGGGCTTTAACGACCTTCGAAAGAAAATCTTGCAAGGACGTAGTTTCGAACTAATGGATAGTTTGCATTTGGACATGTGGTTGCAAGAAAAGTAATTGCTGAACGGAGTGGATATCCGCCTGAGACTGAATCTCAACAGTACCTTTTTCCATTTGATGGCCTATGCCAACGCGTACAAAACCATCATCCAAGAAGCTAGACTCTACGTGCGACGCGTGGAAGTGTTACCTAAAGTGGTAAAGGACATCAGGCATACTTTGAGCAGAACGACCGCCAAGTATCCGATACGACGCGTGGAAGTGAAAATCTCCACCATTGCTGCTGAACTCCGATCCAAGATCGAAGATCATCTGTTCCAAGGACAGTTACCCAAACGTTTAATCATTGGTATCGTCAGCAACGCAGCCCTCAACGGAGCCGTCACTGCCAGTCCTTTCGAGTTTAATCACTACAGAGTGTCCAAGATCGAGGTCAGTCGCGATGGCAAAACCTTGTGTACCAGACCATTCGAACCTAAGTTTGCCAAGAAGAATTACTTCAGATCATACTTGTCCCTGTACGAAGCCACGGGACACTTAGGGCCAACAGCAGTCACGGCATTTCTTACGATGATTATGCAGGAGGCTACGCTTCGTATGCCTTTGATTTCACTCCAGACCGAGGCAGCGACGAGGGACATTTCCACCCTTTAAAATCTGGTCAACTGCGTGTGGAACTTCAGTTTGCGGAAGCTCTAACCGAGACGGTGAACGTCATCTTGTATGCAGAATTCGACAACACTCTAGAAATCAACAGCTTGAGAGAAGTCATTCTAGACTATTAGAAGCTATGAAAGACTCTTGTCCCTCTTTGAATGGTGAATGGGAGGATATCGTGGAAGGAGAACCAAAAGACAAAGACGAAGAGGTGATGGTAATGTCCATGGCCAGAAGAAGAACAACATTTAGTCTCCTGTTCTGCCAAACACCTGGCAGAAACAATTACAGGGTTGACCAAGAAAGACTGCTATCGATGTCAAAACGATCATCCCAGTAAAATTCAACACGATAAATGTCTGATGATGAGTCAAGAAGAAAATTGGATGAGTATCTGGATGACACTTGGGGTCTCATCAAAGAAGAAGCAGTGTTGCATCAGTGGTATAAAGACTTGCGTGATCATTCCTCCCCTCCAATGACTGGTCTAGAGATCCATCGCATCAAATCTCTCTTGGCACGGAGTACGGAGACGAAGCGAAGAGACGTTTTCTTGACAGAGATTTTCAAGCAAAAAGTCAGGATTGAATTGATGACTTATCATTACCTGTGAAAAAAGAAAAAACAAAACAAAATGGATACCTGGGAACTTTATTGCCTTTTGAAAACAGTTCGTACACCGCTTCTTGGAATCCTGTTGTGTGCGCTAAAGACCATCAAGCTTATGTCATCAACACGGTCGACAGTCATCTCCCAGGAACCCACTGGGTAACCGTCTACGTTCCCCATCATGCCTGTGTGGATTATTTTGATTCGTATGGATTACCACCTTTGGAAGATATCATCAACTTTATGAGAAGAAATGCCCATATGACACGATTCAATAATGTGAAATTACAAGGCACAGTTTCCATGGTGTGTTGACAATAACTGTGTGTATTTTCTTCATCAACGCAGTCTTGGATATCCCTTTGAACATTTAGTGACCTATCTTGATCGCGACTCTTCTAGAAACGACGAAAAAAATGGATAGATGGTTTTGTGAACATTATGGCTATCTCTTGTCTTTAGTTAGGAGACGTAGTGTACATCAATGACCAAATGACCTCCATCAGTGGAAGTCTAATTTGACTTCACAACGTTGCCAACCTTGTCAAAAATGTGTTATTTGAAAAATAAATGTGTTGATGTTATATTATCTGTTGGTTAACTGTTGGTTGAATAAAAATATTATCAAAAATGAGTGTTGGTGGTTTGTTTTAAACAAATTTTATCACTATCTATGCTCTCTGACTTCTCTCTATCCATCACCATGAGATGAGCTATAGCGTTCCTACCAAAAACACCGTAGGGATGTTTTCTATCGCGTCCGCGCTTCAGCCATATAAAGCGAGGTGGCCTCCAGTCTGACTATCCATTGTGGACTCGTCAACTCGTACAAATATCTTCAAAAATAGCAAAGCTGAACGAAGCTCACGTCCATTTGCATCGTGTCAGGTGAAACCTGATGCCAAATCCTGAAGAGATTGAAAATATCAGGATGTTGAAAGTGGCACAAGACCTGATGGAAGAGGTCTTTAAAGAAGAAATAAAAAAGGAGCAAGAAGAATTGACCGAGAAGTACAGACTTCTGAAACAGCAGAGAGAGCAGCAACAGCAGCAACAACAACAACAGGCTCAGGAACCAGACAGAGGCTTTGTCTAATGCCGTGTGGACACTAAAGACTTCTCATCCTTCCGCAGAAGTAGACCCTATCTTGTCGGAAGTCTGCAACCAGACGGGGGCGCAATCTTAGACGATAAGAGATTGCCACAACCCCAAACAAAACAACCCTTTTCAGGGCTACCCCAAAGATATAGTAAAGATATAGTAGTCAAATTGCCAAAAAATTTGTATTTGTGTTTGTCTGTAGGTAAAAAAAATAGAAGTGTGCCTACAAACACTTCGTTTCCATGGCTTGTAAAATAGTGTGTGTGTGTGTGTGTGTGTGTGTGTGTGTGTGTGTGTGTGTTTGTTTTAGGGTTGTATGTCTGGATGGTAATAAAGTGTGTTTGAAGAAAAAAGTGAACGTGAGTGTTTCTTCTACATCCGCGCGTTCCATGTTTTATATTGTGGTGTGGGTATTGTTAGTTTTTGTGTAAGGGGGTGTTTTCCTTCACGTCCGCACTTGAGGTATATAAAGTGTAGCGTTCGATCGATTTCAGGACCAAGGTACAACCCAGGAACAGATTGGCACCCTAATCAGTGACTACTTCACGCTACAAGAATGGAAACAAGCGCTGCAACACAAGAAGAATACAGCCCCAGGACAGGACCAAATCACTATACCATGTATAAGAACCTACCCCCCAACATGCAGCTCATAGCCCTGGATCTCATCAACCACATCTGGGAAACGGGCATTATACCCACAACATGGAAAGAAGCCACCGTTATCCCTATCCATAAAGTCGGCAAGGACCCCCAGCTACCCTCCGCTTACAGACCAATATCATTAACCAATGCCATCTGTAAGATTATGGAAACGATGGTGAACAACAGACTCAAGACACACCTTATGGCTAATAAACCCTTATCAGACAATCAAAGCGGATTCCGCAGCAACAGATCAACACTAGACCAACTAGTCAGACTAGAAGCGGATATTAAATTAGCATTCAACGCCAGACAGAAGAGAAACAGATACCTTGTAGCCATTTTCCTGGATCTAGAAAAAGCTTTTGACTTGGTCTGGAGCAAAGGACTCATCTCTAAGCTTAATCAATATGGCATAACGGGAAGGATGCATCAATGGATCAAGAACTTCATCACGGGCCGCAAAATTACAGTTCGCACTGGGGATCAACTATCCACCAAATACACATTGGATAATGGTACACCACAAGGCAGTGTAATCAGCCCTACCCTCTTCAACCTAATGGTCGACAATCTCACCGACTACATAACTGAGCCAGTCACTGTCTCCCAATTCGCGGATGACAGAGGCATCTGGATGGCGGGAAACCCCAGAAAGGAATCGTTTATCCGATTGCTACAACAGGCCCTGGACTCCATCACAGAATGGTCAACCAACTGGGGGTTTAAAATCTCCTCAACAAAAACAGTGGCTATGCTATTCTCCCGTAGGAAAACACGAAGGATCAGCTATCCCTTCCTCTATCTACAAGGCGAACCAATTACATTCGTGAAACAGACCACCTTCCTGGGCATGGTGTTGGACGAACACCTAACATGGACACACCACATTCAAAACCTTCTCACAAGACGCAAACAGGACGTTTACCTCATTCACCACTTCAAAGGGACCACTTGGGGTGTGGATCAACACACTCTTCTGATGTTATATAAAGCGCTCATTCGGGCAAAACTTGATTATGGATGCCAAATCTATGATCCGGCCAGTAAACCGATACTAGACAAACTTGACAGTGTACAGTACCAAGCATTAAAAGCCTGTACAGGAGTACTTCCCAATACATCCCTGGACGAACTGCAAACTATGGTAGGAGAACTACCCCTACCACTACGAAGGATGGAACAAACACTGCGTTATGTCATCAGAACATCTACCCACACAAATACACATCCGGTAAGAGATACCATCCGTAGATGCAACATGGACATAAACCCAAAACTAGTACCACGGCCGCCAGCTACTCACAAGGCGCACACACTCAAATTTGAACTAGACCTCCCGGAACTTCAAGCTGAACCAACCAGAATTATTGATCCCACCCCATGGAGGAACAATGCCCCCAGCATCAACTTCACAGCACAAAAAATAGAACGGAAACAACAAAATCCTTGGAAACTACTAGCGGGAATCAACACTCTATTAGAAGAACAATACCCATATCACATCAGGATCTTCACAGATGGTTCTAAATCACAAGAGCCCAACAGGACCGCAGCGGCTGTAGTTATACCAGCACTGAACATCACCATACGCCATCGACTCCCAAACGGCTGCTCTATATACACCGCGGAATTCTGGGCGATACAACAAGCCCTTATATGGATACAAATCCAGAATCAACAGAAATACCTTATTGTTACTGACTCACTAAGTGTTCTCAAGTCGCTGGAAACTGGCTCTTCCAAGAGTAGAGGGAACATGCTGCAGAAAACCCTAGTGATTCTCCGAGAGCTGGGAACTAACCAAATACAGGTAGAATTCCTATGGGTACCATCCCACATCAACTTACCCGGAAATGACAAAGCGGATGCTGCGGCCAAACTAGTAATACAAGAGGCAGAAATCCAAACCCTTGAGCACAGTGTACAGGAATTATACAGTGTAGTCACAACAGCCATCAATTTCAAATGGCAACAACAATGGGACAATACGGAAAAGGGAAGACGCCTTCATGACATTCAACCAACAGTGACCCGGGGGTATAAAGTACACAAAAGTCTTGAGAAAAGGGACCTTCAAGTCATTAATAGATTAAGAACAGGTAAGACTCTAATCAAAATTAGCCACGGAACACTCAACAACACTAACTGCCCAACCTGCAACCAACCCGAGACGATTTACCACATCTTCAATGAATGCACCAGCCTCGCAGCAAAAAGGAAACACTTCATGGACTACCAACAGCAACTAGGAGCGCCAACCGCCTACCCAGATTTCCTAGCAGCTGATAAAAATGTCAACCTGGAGTGCAGGTATAATAACGTCATCAAATATGTCAAAGACACCAACAAACATCAGTACATATAATCCTCACACACAAAAACCTAACAGGCGCCAAAAGCAACCAACGTAAACCAAACTAGGAAGCACCTTATAGGGAATACAAAACCAGTACACTCACAACACAACAGGTATTGGACACATAAAAACTCGACACATCGGCACCCATCAATATAAGAAAGAACAAAGCCAAGGCGGCCAACACACTAAACCAAGATACACAAAGATACACCAAGACTGACAACACCCTTAGCTCCCCAATTCCACAACACATAAAGCATTAGTGTAACATAACCATACTATAACCTAGTCAAACCAGCCTTCTCACCCCGAAATGCATAGTAACTACCATAAAAAAATTCTTATATATATATATATATATATATAAAATTTAAAAAAAAAAAAATCCTATATTTCTTTTACTGAACCCTCTCTCCTGCTAACTTCGACGACAAAAACGAACAAAACAACATACAACTGTGAGCAGCCATCCACCGATATACAGAGAGAGAAGAAAGACCAGAGGAAAGAGGCAAAAACAACCAAAAATTGCCAAGGAAAGAAGGAGAAATGGAGGCAAGATCCAATAACCCTCCATACTCTGCCACTCAGAACAGATATAACTAACCAACTTGCCAAACGGCCCCTACAGAAAAGATGTAAAAAACGAATAGCTCCACAGTCTGCCACTCAGAAAAGATATAACTAACCGACCTGCCAAACGGCCCCTACAGAAAAGATGTAAAAACGAATAGCCGGCCAGATTTGCCAGACAAACAACAAAGCAAGGAGCAGTCCAGGAAGCTCTACCTGCTGCTCCACAAATCCACGTCCCCCCCCACACACACACACACATCAACACCCTCGCTGGGAACATCAAAACAGGTGCTAGGGTAGATATACTAGCAATACCTGGGTGGGATCCTGACCTCGACAGGCCCATGTCGAGCAAAGATTTCCCCACCATGACCCGGCATAAAGGTGTTTGTATCGAATCAAAGGTAAGGGACAGTCCAGGATACACCCCACCTGCTGTCCCAAAATTCCCCCCCGACACGGACAAACTCAAAGGCAAGGGACAGTCCAGGCGGCTCTGCCTGCTGCCCCGCAAAAAACCCAACCAAAGGTCCTCAGTTTGACCCCAGAAGACCAACGACACACAATCATGATCCTTTTGGACGGCGGCGCAAAAACATACAACCAACAATACACAAGCGGTGCTAAAATTATAGGATGGCCCACATCCGGCAGATTGGAAAAATTTAGACCCATATAAGTACGCTAAGTACGCGAAATTCAAACACAAATATTCATTCTAAATTCACAACTCTTTAAAATTTGACAAATTGCTCATGTGGCTCACACAAAATTGGCATAGGGACACTCACACTATAAAGTTAGATTATATTTAGAAAGCGTAAAAGAGATGGCATGTAATACATACAAAACCGCATTTGTGTTTTGGTTTGAGTCGTATCAGTATTTCTAGCAAAATCACGATAACATTATAAAGCGGTTCACATGGCTAACATCTGCCTAATTGTCAAAGGGAAGGGAAGTTGGCTGGGAAATCTAGGAGCAGTATGATCCTTTCTGTATAATGTTTTTACAGTGTTGAGGTTTACATATATCACGAAACAACTGTTACAAGGTTTCTCTAATTTTGGTATCGTCATCCATATTTGATGGAATACTAGCATTATTTTCCCAATACTTAAACGAAAAGTCTCGTGTTTCTATTAATTTGGGTAAAATTCTGCAAGGCGGATTTCTTGTAAATAAAATTGTTATGCGTTTCTTCTTTTAGTAACAGTAACGGCGGCCACACTTGCTGACAGGATCGGCATCATATACATACATTCGAAAGGCCTTCAAGTTAGTATGCTTCTGTTCAATTTGGTGAAACTATTTAGCATTCTCTGAGGCGGTGTTGTTGTTCTTATTTGTATGTGTTTATTTTTCTTCAGAAGAAGTTAATAAAGGTTGTTCCATTTTAGTGACAGTCGCCATATTTTGACGGTGGAACAGCATCATTTGCAACATATCAAAATCCTTTATGTCATGATGCTTCGTATAAATTTGTGCCGACAGAGTTTGGTCATATTCTTTTGAGAAACAGTCGTTTGAAAGATGTTCTAGTAATTGTAATGGTAGACAAATTTAAAGGCAAAACGGTTTCACTTGTAAAAACTTGCATATTTTCATGCCAGAATGCGTTCTGTTAAATTTGGTCCAAAATTTCTGCTTAGCAGTTTTTAAGAAGAAGCTGTGAAATTTTTTTTTCTTGCTTTCATCTATTTTTAGAACAGGCTGTTGCATTTTATATCATATCAGCATGATTCGTAAAAACTTAAAAATTATTTTGTATACATGTTTTCTATCAAACTTGGTTAAATTCTGTTCAGAGGACTTTAAAAAAGCCTTTAAAGCTTTTTCTAGTCTTAGTAACAGCAGCAATACGCGATGGCAGATCAATTATTATTTGTCACATGGACTTACATGCTAGAACACTTTTTGTTAAATTTGTTCCAATTATGTTGATCGGTTTTATAAAAGAACTTCTCAAAAGATTTTTTTTTTATTTTTAGTAATGACAGCCAGAGCTGAAGGTGTACCGGCATCATTACAAAGATGCATTCTGTCAATTTGGCTAAATGTTGCTCAGTGAGTTGTTTTTTTTTAAGTCCTGTTAACGATTTATTTTTTGTATTAACTATGGTCATGTTTAACTGCAGATTGGCAACATTTGTATAAATCTGAAAGCTCTTTATGCCAGGATTCTGGCAATAAAATTTAGTCAAAGTCTACTGAATTATTTTGAGAAGTCGTCAAAATGTTTTCCTTTTTAGTAACTTCGACCATATTTGGAGTTTGATTGGCATTATTTGTATAGATTTAAACGATTACAATGCCAGAATGCACTGTGTCAAGTTTGGTAAAATTCTGTTGAGGGTTGTTTTAGAACAATTGTTTAAAGTTTCTTTTGACTGTTTGTAATACCTGTGGTCATATTTATCGGCAAATTGGCGTCATTCAAAACAATGTGAATGCTCGATAAACCGCGATGTTTTTCTGTCAAATTTGATCCCATTTTGCTTAGCTTTGAAGAAAACTTGTTTAAATAACTTTTTTTAAGTAGCGGCGGATCGGCATCTTTGGTGAATGCTCGGAAGGTCTGCCATGTTTAGTTGAAATTGGTTTAATGCTCTTTTTTGAAAATGTTTTTAGAAAACTAGTTATGAATGGGCGCACGTCAGACGATGTACGACGAACGACTGATGCAGAACAGTAAGGTACTGATTTGGTCTTACCGTCTGGTGAGTTGGTGAGATGAAAACTGTTAACACCACTAGCATACATATCGCTACCTACAAGACTTAAACTACATTATTAGACAACACTGGCATACCTACTTCTACCCACAAAAATTAAATTACAAAAGTCATACAAAATTAGCACTTATCTACCTCCAATAATTAAAATGGAGCCACCGTGGCTCAGACGTTAGCGTGCCGGACTCAAAACCAAAAGTGTGAGTGTTCGAAATCCTACCATCAGACCAGCCTGTGTCAGTTACTGTCGTGTGTCCTTGAGCAAGGCACCTTGCTCCAATTTCCTATGCACTAAATAACCTAATTTTGTTGATGTGCCATCAAGTACCGAACCAAACCAATAATTATACAGTCAAAAAATATGATCTGTTAAGATATCTCGTTCTCGATTGATGTCGACCGTTAAATGTACGAATCTCTAGTCATACGAGTTGTTTGTGTTTGTGGGTTTAACGGCTGTTTTGACACATTGTATGGTTATATCGTGCCAAGGAATGGTAGCAAAGTGCCTTTTCCAGTGCGAGGCAGTCAACCTGAAAGTGTCTTTTGTAGTGGGAGACAGTCAACCTTAAAGTGACTTTTCCAGTGCGAGGCAGTCAACCTGGGCTGGCCTGGGCGTATATTGAACCCGCAAGCCTTTTGGTTACGAGTCCGATGCTCTGAGCTACCGCGATTCCATTTCGATGAATATGTGGATCTGGAGATTATACAGTTTTAGATCTGCCTTAAATATAATCTGAAACAAAATGTGTGTGTGTGTGTGTGTGTGTGTGTTTTCAGGGGTGGGGAGGGCATAAACAGTATCCAATTGTTGGATTCTGACGACATAAACTCTCACATTTATTTATTTTTATTTTTTCTGCACGTAGTTTAGATTAGTTCACGTACATTTTCTTAAATCATTGGATTACATTGAGCAGGAATGCAAAACATCAAATGATGAACAAGGTGCATGGTAATTGCAAGCAGCTATAAGTAACAGTCAAATTTCTCCTACATGGCAAAGTATTTTTAGTATCGGTTGCTACACAAATTTATCTGCAGGCTTGAATATTCCAGTGCCAATGTAAACTGTTATGCACGTGCCATTGTATACGGCTAAGCTCCCCCAACACGAAATGTATTGGGATGCTACAGTTTGTTGATCTCCGTTTGTACCTTGTCTATGCAACCTAATGTTAGATAGTCTCTACATGGATGTAATAAGGCTGGTCCTTAGACACATGTACGTCCAGCTGAAACCTTGCAATTCATACTTAAGGAAATGCTTCTCATGATCAGATCTATTATGCTGAATTTTTCATCTTATTCCTATAAAATAGCCCATATACACCATGAAATGAATAAAGATAAGGAAAGAGTAAAAAAGACAAAATCTAATTTTAACTGGAAGGAACTATCAACAAGGTTTAACATCGTGAAAAGAAAGAAATGACGCGGTGGATAAAAGATTTACCCTAGAACACATAGAAACGAAAGAGAGTAACTTACACACACACACACACACACACACACACACACATGGGTACGTAAGGCAGTAGATAGATCGTAACATAAATCCATGCTTGTGCTGTAGATAAAAAGGACTGGTGCTAACGGTATCGCAAATGATGCGTCTTGCAGAAAAAAAAATTACTTTAACATTGTTTTGTATGTAAACCTAAGAACATGTGAACATGTTTGCATTAGTACAGCTCAACAGTTAGACAAGATTGCTATCAAAGTAACTTATTCCGCAAAATAATAATAATAATAATAATAATAATAATAATAATAATAATAATAATCTGTATTTAACGAGGATAACACATTTGGTCATTAATGACCAGTGAAATATGCTCGCGCATGCACTCACACAGATTTAATAAATTAATATGTGTAACTATAGTGTTTAAATATACATATATGAACAATATACTATACACAATATACTATACACGGGAATACACATTTTAGCATGTCAGAAGTGTTATGTATATCTATATTGTGTGTTTGACTTTTGTCCATGGGTGAAGAATGTAAGGGTTATTTTGTAAACAACATATTATATAGCTAACTTTTATCCATGATTGTAGACAAAACCTTAAGATAATATTTTTTACAGATGTTTATTTGTATCCGAATTCATGACATTTGTTTTTCCCCTTGAGAAATTCGTAATCTATCTGATCCTTGTCATGTTCTTTACTAAAATTTAAGTAAACGACCTGGCTTTCTCTGCAATTTAAATTGTTCTGGAGATGAACGTTTGACCCTCGTCCTGTACCTCTTATTGTGTCTTAGGTTTATATATAAAGGTTGCGATCAACATAATTATTTATTCTTATTTTATCATCAATGTAGTGGAATCAATCTTTTAGTTGTGTTCAGATATAATTTGAGAGGATGTATTTATTTCAATTATTCACTGGAATTACAAAGTGCTTACAGAGTTTTGGATTAACTCATTAATTTGGGATTATTGTGAATTCATTCAAGCACAGTCTGGATTATATCATTATAACACAATTATATAATTCTCTATTGGGAGGCTTTAATATATCATTCCAGCTGGAGAAGAAAGAATTTCTTAATGACGTTTTAAACGAAGCAAGGGAATCTAAATTGCGTATCCTCAGGGGTACAGAATTCTAAAAGGTTCTAATAATAAAAAACGTTTGAAAAGGTTGGTTTTCCGTCACGGAATTTGAAGTTCGTAGTTAGTTGTTGATCGCAGATTACGCTCAGTTTTTAATGATCTGAGTTCAATTAGGTTAGAGATATAATCTGGAGAAAGATCGTTTAAGACTTATGTGTCATGATTCGTTTAAAATAAAGAACACATTTAATACGAGTAGCCATTGTAAACTTGGAAAGAAAACATTGCACAGAATCGTAACAGAAAGTTTATAGTTTGTCAATTCTGGATAAATTACAATTGAATTTTATGCCGATACAAACAGTATTATTTAACTGTCAGTCAGCACAGTTCTTCGAGCCGTCATCACGGTCAGCACGTTGTAAACACTTAACAAATAATCCACTTCCAAGCTAAACCTTAAGACGACGTCTCTGTACTGCATATTATCGATCGGATTTTGACAGGCATAAATAAAGTAATTAATAACAAAATAATTTCATGGTAGACAAGCATTTAATAATATGCAACATAAATCAGTATCTTCAAGACTAAAAAAAGGAACAAATACAAGCAATATCATTGAAAACAAAAAAGGAAAACATATGTACGTTATCAGTAACTAAATCACTTAAAGAATCAGTTGTAGAACGGAGTTATCATCATATCTAGTAGTTGAATGAGGTCATTGAAAAAGTGTACATGTGCTTTTTATTCAGTATTTCATCAATTGAAAAATTACCGTGTGGTTGCTTGTCTTCCTAGATTTCAATAATTCACTGTCAAGTTTTTAAAAAAAATCTAAAATTAAATTGCTTTAACTTCGCGTGGTCTACTGATTATTATTAGATAAAAGATAAATAAATTTGGAGATACATTTGGAGATAATTGTCCATATTTGGACGCCTCGAATAAGATACAGCTTCTGTAGTTAAGGTTGTAGTGAAATTTTAATGCTAAGTGAAATTATGTCCTCTATCCCGTTACAAAAACGGCATCTCCTATTTTCGTATGATACCGAATGCTTGCGTCAACCTGAATCTGGTATTTGTACTAGTTATTATTCAGATAATTTATCTTTATTTAATTTAATACAGCAATTCATGGGAGGAATAGTTCAAATATAAACATATGTTCTTCCAGAATGAAATTTTTTTTTACTTCTTATATCTTTTGCGCCTTAGTGAAATGTCGATAAACCGTACGAATACTTTCTTATGTAATAATACGACAAAATGAAGATAACGTTTTCTCGTGTATAGGTACGAACTTTCACGCGTATATTGTGTCCTAAACATGTATCGGGCTCCAGATTACCCGACAAGCACACATCTCCTGTTTAAGTCAGAACGGCGTGATGTGCCGAACTGAAACCTGACGGATATTTCCCCCATCTTGTATCTATGCGCGCTGACCCACTGACCCCTATCGCAAAAAACTACAACCCTTACGTTAATGGTAAATGTTAGCATGCCTGCAGCAAATACTTTGGGTGGAGATGTTTAATGTGGGATGCGGTGCATTATTATTATTATATCAATGTATATTATCAAAGGAAATTAATAATTTCAAACGCAATGTTACAAAGATTATTGTTTCAGGTAGAAGTTTGACAAGATATAAACCGTTTTCATAGTGCTTCAGTGTTGTAATTTGTCAGGGAAATATTTCACACTCGGATAGCACGTCATTTCTAAAAATAGCTCAGTTTGCTTTGTAGGAACAAACAAGTTGTCTCCAGCATTGCTGATAATTAGGCATTTTCAATATTTCACCCTTACGAAAGCATTCCTGTTCAAAGTGTTGAAACACCTGTTGAAACATAATACTCTTTAGTTTTCCTCAGCATAGTACCTCATGTCTGAGATACCCCTTTAGATATGTATAATTTAATTGTCATCTCGAACTTGTTTTTAATGTTCACTAATTGATCAACGGAGAACTTTTAGTCAGAACAAGGCGCTCAAAGGGGGCTTTGTGAATATTAGTTGTCATAAATTAATCTTACCCTTACCTCACTGATTGATAAGGACTTCAATACATTCTCGCGTCGACATACGAGTCGTCTAGAGCAGATTGTATACGTTATTACAACTATTTGTAATGTCGACGTAAATAAAAGTAGAGAATCCTTTTCAGCACCAATGGAGATTAATATAATAAATCTCTATTATGAAGTATATTTCCATCATATCGAAAAGCTTAACTACTGTTAAAGTTTTAAGTCTCGACTCTATAGTACATGTCAGAAAACTTGGTGTTAAATTCAATTGATTAAATATTTTCCTTTCGTGTCTTGTTAAACTAACAGGGTCACCACGTATAGTAGGATGTGCTGGCATTGCTTGGTTTAAGACTCACCAATAGCTATAGAATAGACATCATGGACTAAGCCAAACCAATAGGTATAGAACAGATATGATGTGCTGGCATATGGCGAACTAAGCCTCACCAATACTTATAGAACGGGCATCATGTGCTGGCATATCGCGAACTAAGCCTCACCAATACTTACAGAACGGGCATGATGTGCTGGCATATCACGACCTAAGCCTCACCAATACGTATAGAACGGGCATGATATGCCGGCATATCACGAACTAAGCCTCACCAATACATATAGAACGGGCATGATATGCTGGCATATCACGAACTGAGCCTCACCAATACGTATAGAATGGGCATGATGTGCTGGCATAGAATGGACTAAGCCTCGCCAATACGTATAGAACGGGCATCTTAAGCTGGCACAACAATGACTAAGCCTCACCAATAGGTGTAGAATGGGCATGATTTGCTGGCATAGCATGGACTAAGCCTCACCAGTATGTATAGAAGGGGCATGATGTTCTGGCATAGCATGAACTAACTAAGCCTAATATGCTCATTTCAGCTTCGCACTAGAGTCTACTCGAATGATTCACTGCCACTAAACCTGAGTTTATGGAAAACTCAAATAGGTGTTAAGTAACCGGAAAACTATATTGTTCATTATCCCCTGAAGAAAATCTTGCCTTTTGGTCTATACGTATGGAAATTTTTGCATTTTCCACGCACCGTTTTCCAACTTTTGTGTCATTTTATAATATTTATGCTGTTGGTTCGCATTCCCATTTTGTTTCTTTTGGGAACTGGCCCCTATCAAAGCCTACGCCGTTGACTTTTTTGCGTCATTTTATCGTCATTTTATTAATTTCTACATAGTTGCAACATTTCAATACGAATAAGAAGGCGTATTACTTCAGCGTAATTCTGTGTCATCCCATTGTGAGTCAGTATAAGTTCCCAAAGTGATTTAGTGTCGAGAATGAAGTTGTTGATTAAAAATGCTATACAAAATGCAAAGTGTTCGATAAATGAAGTAAACAAAACTAAAAAAGAACCCAAATAATATATATGGGAATTTGGAGTCTTCCGCACAGCTGCTATCCTGTTAGCAGCTGCAGCAATATAAACAGGAAACATTCACGCAAACTAGATACGATTGACTGACTCTCGATTATATAGGTAAGGAATAAGAAATGAAAAGAAAGTCACGTTAAAAGAAAACAAGCAATATTTATTAAAATATCTGAAAACACGCTCTTATAGTAGTCATAGGAGCATTTCGGAGAACTGGCTTTTCAAGACCACTAGGTATACTATCACACCACAGTACACTGACCTCTTATCAAGGACAAACGGGGCAATAGGAGTGCACCAAATACAGAACTATGGGCAAATAATACAGACAACATAGTGTCAGGAGTGTTTATTTTTTATTTTGATGTACAATTAGTTTAATTAGTGAAAATGTCCTCAGCTGTATATTTTCGGGAAAACTATTTGTATGTCTGTCAAAAACTAATAGAAAGATTGCAGTGTGTAAAATATAATAAATTTTAATAGTAAACTTTGGATCTCATTTAAGATGACAAGACAGCAACTGCATATAATGTAAGGTTTACATTGAAGGCGATCATACAGAATACTTTTATTTCCGCAAAAAGGAAATGTCGGTGCAAGTCTTCATACGTTTGTAAACAATTTGTATTCAGTGTTCCTAATGATGGAAGAAATACATTACAAATTGGCTATGAATGATTTTCACATTTGAGATTTTTTTAGGGTGCAATTCGAGTGACTCGTGGACATTCATATATCAGTTGAAAAATAACAATCGAAACATTTAAACCACGAAGAGACAGCTGATAAACAGAATGCATCATTTATAGTGGTGTGACTGACCTTATCTGTGTTATCGATGATAATAATTACAGTATCTTAGATTATCGATGGTGGCACATACTGTACAAATGCATAACATTAGCAGAATCAAGCTCCCGAAAACAACCTCAAAAATCGGCCGAAAAAATAGGAAACTTTATAAGGGCACGCGTTTATCCCAACATAATGGTGGACCATTATGTGTAAACTGTGGAGACCTTAAATAATGTACATGTTTGGCTGTACCAAACTGATCAATAACTTGCATAAATTATCCTCCAATTTTCCCTTTTCTTCAAAAGTTTACAAACTGATGTCTAATGGACGTATAGCTTTTTCTTTCTTAGATCTTCATGGAATGCATTTGGAGGTCGGCAAAATGGGTTGAATACAACTGTTCGTGTGTAGTAGCATACACTGAACACATCGTTTGAGAAGAATGGTCGAATAAATAAGAATCGTATTACGGAACGTAAGTCAATCGAGTAATTAAACAATATGTTTAAAAGCATAATCCCTTCATTTTTTCTCAGTACATTGTCCTTATTTATTTATTTGATTTTTTTTAAACAATGGATGATATTCATAGAATGCTACTCGTTTCTAACACCAGATAACAATCGCAAGGACGATCTTGCAGTCATTTGTTGTGTTTACCTTACGTTTGTGGCCAGTGACGAAGAAAAAGAGATCCTACGCCTCGTGAGGCACGCCTCATTATACATTTTCAATTGGAAGGTTGTGAACAATGACACAAACGAACAACGCCTAATTTACTTTCTTAAACTCTATACACTAAGTCACAGTCAGACCAATGCGACAAATTTCACCGCGCTGGAAAAACAACATATATATCGGACATTAGAAGTATTGCCAACTACATCACTCTAGCCCGATAACAAAGACATATTGGACTTAGTGTCCAGGGTCGTGGGCATCCTCAGTAAAAAAAATAAATTCGGAAGGGATGAAAGGTATGTGACTTTAAACTGATGGGAATAGGGAACATGGGTAGAGGCATGCTTCCACATTCGAATTTAGGTGGTTTAAAATATTTTTGGGCTTTCTTTAAATCTGGTTGCAGGCTTGCAGCTATATATCTAAATATGACGCACAATTTATATATTTTTTAATTTAGGGATGGGGATTCACCCCCACTCCGTGGATGTCCGTGGTAAGGGTGCTGCCAGTGAAAGTACTCTGGATTGATAACACTATGCAAGATTTGTCAAATTTGGTTCGAATTTACGCCCTGTAAGTCTTGTGTGCCAGCCACACACCCAGACCGACCGTGGCTGGCGAAGTTCGGTATTTCAAAGGAATAGTTGACAAAAGGGATGTGCATCAACGAACAGGAAATGACAATTTAGAAAAAAAAGACAGCCTCAACGGCATGATGCACCATCCGGATGTGTTGATGGTATGCAATATGTGCTACCGCGTGCACGGCGTTATCACATGATTAGATAAGTTTGTAATGCTCCTTTCACTGCAAGCAATAACCTCAACTGTATGTTACAGTTTGAGGTTAAAGTTACCTGTGTGTTTATAGTTGAAAGAATGCACAGGTAGCTTGCATTTGGGAGTATATATCATATTATTTCTATTCTAAGATAATCAAAATAAACATACTTTACCATCACAATTACACACATGCTGGGGTATATTCCTTTTAGATCAACTCTCCAAACAAGGCCATATCGATGAAAATTGAAGGAGTCTTACCCCATTTGGGACCTCTAATTCCTACGACAAAATTGAAAGATTAAAAGCGTATTACGTACTCATTAAGCTTAAATTTCCGATATTTTCCATAGATGTTTGCTAATACAATTGTCCACACAAGCAAATGTACATGGATAGTGCTTTGGAAATGCACTCCGGTTAAGGAAGTTCACAACGATTTATTGAATAAGTTCATGACAACATAAAAATGCCGATTAATATTGAACTCACCTGTCTACCTAAGTGCCACGCCTATATGTACAAGCAAGTATGACTGATGCCAATCAGTTATGCTGATTTTATTTTTCGAAGAAGTGTTGCATTGCGCATCGTAGAAATTAAACTGATTAAACCAAAGTATGAAATACCACGTGGTTCCTAGACGTTAAAACAAGATTACGTTCTGTTCAGTCCATGCTTATACAAGTTACGGTCATCCCTATATTTGCATTATGCTGAGCATGGGATACAAGCATTCAATAATCGTTGATGCCACATCATTGCATGGTAGATCACGAAGATGGTAACTACAGTCTGTATTGACATTTATAAGTCGAGTCCAGCGGCAATATACAAAAACCTTGAACTGTCGTTGTATAAGATCAGGGTCTATATTAATTGTTGTACTGATTACAAACAAAATGCATGGACACACATCATCCGGTGCATTATGTAACGGTAGATTTAAGTATGTGCAGTTTGCAGTTGGACTCGACTATAAGCGATGGTGTGACATCCTCTCCACGATTTCTTGTTTGGTGAAGTAAATGAAACAAGAATTGTCACCCATCGAGAAAGCTATCAGGAAGATTTACCAACAGAAACCTATAACAACCATCTTATATTTGGACCAATTATCATTAGCATTAATCTGAGAGATTAATTTCATTAATTGGATAAAAGGTAAATATTAATCTGAACAGTTTTTATACACAAACTGCTGAGTATTAGTAGACACTATCTTTTCTGTCAATAATAGATGCTACGCAAAGGGAAAGATTTAATCTTTGATGTTCGATCAAACTTGAATTTAACATTTATGAGTCGATCCAGTTATTAAACAAAATTTGTAAAAGCATGGTCCCTTTAATTTCCATGGTGACATTGTTCTTTATTTTTTGTATTAATCTTTGTAAAAGACATTTGATGATATTCATAAAATGCTGATCGTTTGCAATACTCGAGAACAATTGTAAGGATTTATTTGTTTATTGTTTTTTATTCTCGCAAAAGACGAATTATTACAGAGTTTCTACTTTTCAAGGCCATTAAACATAGTCGTTGAATGCTTGAAACCAGACATCAGGTAATGCAAATGGTGTGTTTACAGAATTATATGTATATGCTAAAACGTTAACATATATTCACTGTGGAATGTGGCAGTTCTTAATTATCCAGAACGCTATAACCTAACATGATATCAAGCTTGTAACGGTTTCTGGAATCATTTAAGAAAATGCTATTAGTTCTCAAATGCAGTGTAATTTGAAGAAAAAAAAATACCGTTTGTTATTGTAATAATTAATAAATTAATAAAAACGTGAATGCCAATGTAATATTTTATAGTTAATTATAATACTTACACATAAATGGGTTAAATCTATTTGTTGGCATTTTCCATTTTTCATGTTTATCGGATTATTATATATGACGAGGAATACAGACGCTAGCATGTAGTATCTATATACGGTAGTTCATGCAGTTTCTGCTAAATGTGTTTTACTTGAACGAAGGCGTTAGCTATGCCAGGAATGAGCCTGATATTAATCGACAAAAATAAAAGTGGGAGACTGTCAATGAATTTGATCCTGAAAAGTAGATTCCTTACAAAAATACAAGCAAAAGTGTTTCTTTATTATGGCAAGTTGCATCATTAATGAAGGAGAGAATTTAACAATGAGATGAGGAGAGAATTTAACAATGAGATGAGAAGGAGAGAATTTAACAATGAGATGAGAAGGAGAGAATTTAACAATGAGATGAAACTTAGCTATCCGTTAGGACTGAGTTGAATCCTGAGAAAGTTGAATTTGAATCCTAATAATGTGAAAGACGTACATGTAGTGGACAAATATTTACTGAAAACCTACCATTAAATGACTGCCAAGGAATAACATACTCATGTACTACAGAACCAAATAGAAATGACACACGACTCGGTCAATAGGTTGTACGAGTTCAACCTTACAATGTGAACTCATTTATCTGCGGTCAAGTTTATCTTCATCAGGTTCATCAACATAATATATATGCGCTGCCAAGTGGGGAAACACCAACCGAAAGCTATGCGCACATGTTGGAAAATAAATAACTCTCGTGTAGACGTATCATATCTATACAGACTAAATTCAGATACTTATTTGGCGAATCACGACAAATTAAGTTTTACAATCCCCCGTTTTAAAAAAAAAAGATATAAGGAAGAAGGAAAAATGCTTTTAGATTGATAAGCTTCTCAGAACTTCCCCATAATTAAATGAAAGTATCGAAAACATCCTTCAAAAGAAAAGTCTTTCGCTGAGGAAGGCGATTCGATTTCCCAGTCACACAGCTGCCAGCGTTTGTACATACATCGTTTGGACTTCGATCCTCTTTAGATACACGTAACTAGGTATATATACCTTTGATGAATGCCCACCACTGGCATTAGCAATCATAGGATAGTAGATAACTTCAAAAACAGCTAAATAAAACACGAAAATGAAGGTAAACGATGTACGTCAATAAGAATATGAACGATGATATTAGTCGTACATAACTTGTAATACACTAAAAATCGCCTTCAGTAACAAACGTGTACTGTCCTCAATTATGTCTTGAACAAGATAGAAATATTGCACAGAGAAGTATAATGGGACATAACGAAAGAGTGGAGTTGGTGGAAACTCGAGGCTGAATAAGCATACAAGAGTTGTTGAACAGACAACCAAGTTCACCTCACCAAATTCCGTGCAGTTACTATGCCCACAACATATACAGTGGACTAATATTTGATTTTATCAAAATAATTAGCATAATAAAGCATATTGCTGTAACTCTTCTTCACTTCTGGTGGCTTAGAAGTATCTCAATCAACTCCCATCAACATAGCATACTTACAGCTGGATATTTTACACTGGGGTTATCGCAACAACAACAAAACTACAAGCTGAAAAAATAGGTCCCTGTGAACCACTTTCACCTGGGTTTAGAGTTACTACTAACTTCATTCCGTGTAGATGGCATGCCTACTGCTGGAGAAATAATTTGCACAAAACTTGTACTCTGGGGTAAACCAGTAATCAGCACAGTCATTAATCTAAAAAAGTAGGTCACTGTGATCAACATTCACCTGTGGTGGCTTAAAATAAGGTAAGAAAGATCTCAACCAATTTCCATAAACACAGCGTACATATAGCTGGAGAATTACCATTGGGACGAAAATGTTAGCCAACTTTTACTGGAGTAGTTATTAAAGATGCAAGAAACGCCCTAACTAACTTCCATGAATGCAGCATACCATCAACTGTAGAAACACCAACCGGTCCAACGTGTATATTGGTGTTAACCCATAAACAATATTCATTAATGTAAGATAATAAAAATAGTTCAATGCGACCTATATTCCCCTGGAGTGGTTCAGAATGACGCCAAAATATTTTGGTTATATAATATAATATAACCATTTACATAAAAAAAACCTTTGCATTAATTATTTATCTCAATTGAAAGTGATTTAAACTAGGCAAGTAATTTTACGGCCAACTGTAAAATGGTCTAAAAAAGAGAGCGTTGCTTTCTGACTAACGGAAACGATTCAAAAATTTGATTACTTAACTGATTCATTTTCAAAATTGAATGACTCATCGGGTCATGCGTACCTGGCGAAGTTTTGAAAATACTCCGATCTGCGAGTAAGAACGATAGAAATGTATTGTGTACACTCAATGACAATTCAGCATAAAAGGTTGCTACATGTTTATTTCAAGCACAGCGACCTATGAATTTTCTCTCGTTGTCAATAGTTGCAATCATTCTAAATATCTCTACAAAATATTTCTAAAAGTTTGGATGTAACTGATAAATAAATAAAATATTTTTAAATATCTCATTTAGACATAATTCCAGTGAATCCCGGGAAAATCTGACTGACCTACTCATGGGATGCAAAGAAAACAGCAACCAAACAGGGGCTAATCTACTTCAGCAAAAATACATTTCCCTTTTTTGATTATGTGCTAACAGCAGATGGAAGGTGATAGCAACTCACATACTGGTACAGACTATAACATTTATTGATGCTAAACAAAGAATACAGCTTTCGCGTTAATTATTAGAAACATTGCAGCCCGATGTTGTCTGGAGGTTAAAATGGCTCCTTTCTGGTGAAGTGGAGGATATATTGATAAAGTGATAGATATGTATCAGTTCAGAGTAACTGTGTTAACTATTTTGTTGAAGTAGAAGAACACGAGTAATGTCCAGGTTGATTTACATCGATTTAGTACTATATCAACCTGTTGAAATTCTTAGTTCTTGTTCATTTTGACTATATTAAATCAATCAGAAAATGTGTGTAACTAATTAACCAAAATCATTAATAACGACTCAATCATTGGACAGTTAAGTCCTGATTGTTGACGTCTTTAAATTCGGAGAGAAAAACAACAACAGCCGCGGGTCAACATAGACCATCGTGTTTCTGAAAACAAACTGCAGATTTTGATAATGTAGATGTAAGGAGCGCCTATCCAGAGGAAATCATTTATTCCTTCTGTAAAGATTCAACAAAGTTCTCGTATGCAAAAACATAATACAATATATCTAAATAAATAGCAACGCATTCTTACGGCCTCTTAAAGAACAATAATAAACTGGTTACAAAAAACCAATCCAGCTATACAATGTATGACTGAATTGCAAACGATGCAGTACCAAACATTAAACAACATAATGTTGTCCACGAAGTCCCTCCTATACAATGGTCTAACTCGTCCTCCCCACCCCTCCCAACTGTTAGTCGATTCAGCTCATTTGAAATCTTATAAAGAAACTACCAATACATAAATCAGTACAGTAACAGTTCAACAGTTAACTTCCTGCAACCTTGGAAAAGTACAGTTAGAAAACTAGGCAAATTTTACCATAACATAAAGAGTATCAATATGCTGTAACCGATCCAGCCTTCATCCCATTTTCATGAATGAGTTTGCATGTGCATGTAAAATTATAATTATGAAGTAATGATTTTACGAGACACTTACAGCTATGTATGTATGTATGTATGTATGTATGTATGTATGTATGTATGTATCTATGCATGTATCCATGTATGTGTGTATGTTATTGTATAGTTGTACATATATGTATGTATGGGTGGACGGATGGATGGATGCATACATGCATGCACGTATGTACCTTTAATGGCACTCATGACAATAGTTACTATATGGTGTTCACTAAAGGCAAAGTTTAAAAAATGAAGAATTGCACACAAAAAACTTTAGGAAGAAAAATCTTCGAAATAAATTGCAAGCATGAAGCACAACAAGATGAAATATAAAGTGTAAAGATGTTCAAAATTATGTAATATATATATATATTTATATATATATATATATATATATATATATATATATATATATATATATATATATATATATATATATATAATAGAGATGTCACATATAAAGTTTTTTAAAAAAATGGTATGTTTTCGAAACTGAGAGAAACTAAAGTCTACGGGCAGGTCATATAGTTTAACAAAAAAATAAAGATGAAATGAAGGAAGGAAAACGCTTGCCTAAAATAATGAAGGAAAATCTACCAGATTTATAAGTGAAGCCGGCAAAATAATCGAGGCAATCATATATTATTATTATTATTATTATTATCTTTCTGTCCTTGGAAAAAAAATCGGTTTAAGTACGAAACTTGATATGCATGGAAACTTTAAAATAACATGAAGGCAGTCTTGGAGGCAGTCAGAAATTAAATCAGATAAGGAGCTCAGCAAATATTGGACACAATTTAAAGGTAGGTTAGAGTACAGAATCTACAAGAGAATTGTATACATCTACGATGAGGGAAGAGCGAAAAAACAAAACAAAACAAAACAAAACAAAACAAACTCTAACATACAGGACTGGTTGTCTTAAAATTTGCGACTGGCAGGTTGCGAAGAAATGTGTTCCTTTATACATGCACTTACAGTACATTAGAGAAAACTAACCCTATATTAGTACATAAAAGATTATGTATCATGGTGTGTTTATAATGGGATATATACTATAAAGAGAATAACCTGTTGGAAATTTGTATTGGTGCACAAGTGTGCCTGCCACTTGCTTATCCCTCTTGCTACCTTTCTACCATGAAGCTTGGTAGGACGAGCCAAGGACGAAATGTAGTTTCTGGCAAAGTATAAAGATAAATAATCGGGCACTATTAAAAAGCCGTTATCGTCCTGATTTCTATTTTTTTTTTTTTAAAAAAAAGGGGAAAGCATATCAATAATTCAAGCAGCCTTATTTTGGCAAAGACCTTCATTCTACAAAGAATTAGTAAAACATTAATTTATAAAGTCTGAAAAAAATTATCAAAAGGAGGAAACGTTAAACAAACGTTTATAACGGAATTAGGCTAACCGTTGAATGACTTATGTCGGACAACCTACTGAAGTTATATTAATTATCTCAGAAAGTGAAACTCTAGGCTCGGCACGCGCAATGCCGAGGAGATCAAAAGTGTCATTTAACCATCCGCATATTCTCTGTTACGCACAGTCTGGTGTAATACTGGTTTGCGATAAGTATTATCAAATCTGCAGAAGCTACGAATTTTAACTCAAATACTGACTTGTCATTTTATCATCGTCTATAATTACACATTCCCTGGGTAATGTAACGTAAATGTCCAATATCGCTAATATATATATATATATATATATATATATATATATATATATATATAAACTTACCGTCAAGGTGTGATTCCAAAATATTAAAAATTTTCCTCCGAAAATTAAGCCAGGATACTGAAGAAGTGGAAAATCTTATTACCGGAAATGTAGGGTGACGGTAAGATTTGAAGACTTCCGTCACAGAGTCCCGCGCGGCAGCTACAAACCTGAGCTCATTTCTATATTTGGTAGAGCCTCTTGCTAGCAGCATGACGAGGAGGAAGCCGTCTTGAATATCAGATGTACTTACCCTTTGAACTGTGAGGGGCTGATTCAGATCCTTTCCTCCCTGCAACCGGAAGCCCCAAGGACTCTCAAAGGAGTCCCGGTCAAGATGGACTGTCAGACGAATCATTTTCTCTCTTTAAATTATACCATCCTAAAACAGAGAAATTCGCTGGAACAGCAAACCGGCCAGGGTTTCGACTGTGGTACGAAACGAGGCAGAACGAAAACAGCAAAGAATCTTTCCCTAGAAGCTTGGAATCTGTCTAATGGTAGTCACATGCACAGTGAATAAACTCGCTTTTCTGCCTCTGTCTGTACTGTACATCACTGTAGAATAGAGGGCAGCCGCTTTTTGTACATACCAGCAAGGTAAAGATTCATTAGCGTTTTAAGTAACAAGATGAGGAATTCGTACTGATGCATTGCCAATTTGTAATAATATCCGAGTGGCAAGGTTAGCTAAGGATATGGGGTTATGTATGGATATGGGGTTATGTATGTAGGTACGTACGTACGTATGTTTACATATACTAATGTTTGTTAATGACAGATTAAACAATAACTTGTTCCATAGTTGTATTATATGCAAAAGAAAAACTGAAGAAACAATTTTAGTCTATGTGTAATTTCAAACTTTAATATCATGTCTGAATTTTTACGTTCAGCCAGATTCATGTTTATGACAGCAGTTATCCATAATCAATCTCTTTCCTGTAATGATAGAGAACGGATTTTGCCATTTTAGATAATTGCCACGAAAATGATATCATTTGATATTGAAAAGTCCAAAAATATGAGACAGAAAAACAATTATTTCCACATCAAGGTATATTCCATAAGTTTTGGATAGAATAAACTCCGTAAAATGTTTTAATTGAAACAAAAAGTGATAAACTTCAAAGACAGATGTTGCCCCATGTTAACCATCAGTTGTTTTATGTGCATTTGATCTCAGTGGCATTGTGCATAGAAATAAAATTGTCACTAGTTAATTCAGCAAGTGAACATTCAAACTGCAAAGTACAAATTTTCAGTATATAATGAAATGTTTGATTTCGCTGCAAAAATAATCAAAGGTATTTGTTAAATGGAAGAGAATCAGAGAATTAGAGAAATCCTTTCTTTTCATGGGCGCCCGCAGCATAAGTCAAGGGGGTCACGTGATCCCCCCGGAAATCATACTGCAAATATATATATATATATATATATATATATATACTTTTCTTCTTATATATATATATATATATATATACTACTTCTAGCATATATATATATATATATATATAAAAATTCCGACAAGTTTAATCATGCAAATGAAGCTGAAAATATGTCACAGTATTCTGTTCAAAACTCTTAGTAAATATTAGCTTTAGTTTCAGACTACTTACTATACAAACTCTCCCGGCCGTGACTGACTGCCCCACCCTCTGCAAAAAATCCTGCGGGCGCCCATGTTTCTTTTCACGTACAAAAGTGAGGTTTTTTTTAAAGCTTGAAATTGTAAGTGGTCTATTGTTCATATTCCACTTATCTCCTGTTAAAGTTCCATGATCATCGTCATTTTTGATCATTCAACTGATAAAATAGTCTGATATCTTTGCGTTGTTAATTAGTCTTGAGATTTGACGACTCTAACTGGGAGGGAGGGTCATTTGCTTCTAACAATTTAAACGTACATTCTTAGACTAGGGTGAATAATGTATATTTGAATAACGGGGTGAGTGTAGGTTTCCAAGACCGTCGTGGACGGTACGGTCATGCCTGCCGAAATATTTTGCCATTAATATCTATATTCAAATGTGTATAAGCTTACGAACGAAATGGCGTTACCACTCAATATGTTTGCCATTTATACAACACATAAAAAATGTCCATGATTTGAAATTATAAATTTAATCCTAAGAGCACATTGAAATGTCCAATAAGAAACTTGGAAAGAAAATCCTGGTAGAAATTAAAAGCATAATACGTTTTTTCAGCCATCACATCACGTACAATTAAACAGGAAACTTGAATATCTAAATTTTAAATACTGCACGAGCACAAAAAACAAAACAAAAAATAAAATGGAATAATCACTGCGACTGTATGGTAAACGTTTATTTAAGTTTGTCACCACCGCCTATATAAACCCACATAGCAGTAAAAACATTTGCTTTCATTTGGTTTACCGGAGATATAATTCGTGTATTTCTTTAATTTATTTATCTATGTATCTAAAATAATTGAGCGACCCCCCCCCCCTTCAATATGCCACACCCACCCAAAAATGTAGGACGGTATGCTTAGAGAAACTTAGCGAAAGCCCTTGGTTTCGATCAAATTCAACAGCTGCGAAGAATTTTATCAACATACCTATTCGCCATGTATGTATATCATATCTGTCAGTAGTATAGATTTGATATGTCAGGTTGAACGAATGGCCTTTATAGACGGTTCTTTGGAGGTCTGCAGCCGTCTTTACCGTTTCGTCTACATAGAGGTGAAGGCGAGGATAGCTCAATTGCATCATTCAACCCAGGTGTAACGATTTCACTGATGTCGGTTAAGTAGTAAAATAGTTACCCCACCATTGTACAAAAATCCATATCTTGATACTTAACCAAGACCCAGCAATGCACCATAATGATGATAAGGAATAAAATGAAACCGAAAATCTGCTGAATTTAATTTTCTCTGCCAGGTTTAATGCCATTAAAGCAGAATGACTCATTACAAATGATTTTAATACCGTGCGTACTTATAAAAAAAAAAAGACATCAAGCTTATAATTTCACCTGTCGGCCAAGCCTTCAACGGTTTACAAAATATAAGATCGCTCATCAACTGCGGTCATATATAAACCCCACTTAACAAAGTAATTCAGGGCCGAATTAAGGGGAGGGTACAGGGGTCGCTTGCACCGGGTCGCCCTTGTCATGGAGCTGCTATGGTTGCCGTGGATAAATTTACCTTTGTTTAAATAAATCGTCTAATATTTTGCCTAATATAACTATAATAATTATGCACATATAACGGACAGTTTAAGGACTGCTTTCAGGATGTATTTGTTGAGCTATACGGGCTCATCCTTATCTTAAGTGTCCGTGCCCCGCACCCCCAGCCTGAACTCTGAATTAATTACTATGACAGTGATTTTCGGTCGTTTCACCTTAATAATTTTCAGGTCTGGATTTTGTATTCGTTCTTAATAAAAATGGACAGTGTTTACAGTGCATTTCAAAGATAAACAAGAAATATTTTCCTGCAAATATATAGATAGTCAAAAGAGCATAACCAAACAATTGCATCCAAAATACAACAAGTATATACACAATGAAAACAATTACATCCACAATACAACAAGTACATGCACAATGAAAACAATTACATCCACAATACAACAAGTATATGCACAATAAAGCAATTACATCCACAATACAACAAGTATATACACAATAAAAACAATTACATCCACAATACAACAAATATATACACAATAAAACAATTACATTCACAATACAATAAGTATATACACAATAAAACAATGACATCAACAATACTAAAAGTATATACACAACAAAACAATTACATCCGCAATGCCAGTACATACACAATAAAACAATTACGTCCACAATATAACAAGTATATATACAATAAAACAATTACATCCACAGTACAACAAGTACATACATAATAAAACAATGACATTAACAATACTACAAGTATATACACAACAAAACAATTACATCAACAATAAAACAATTATATGCACAATAAAACAAGTACATGCACAATAAAACAATTACATCCACAATACAACAAGTATATACACAATAAAACAATTACATCCACGATACAACAAGTATATACACAATGAAAACAATTACATCCACAATACAACAAGTATAAACACAATAAAACAATTACATCCACAATAAAACAAGTATATACACAATAAAACAATTACATCCACAATAAAACAAGTATATACACAATAAAACAATTACATCCACAATACAACAAGTATAAACACAATAAAACAATTACATCCACAATACAACAAGTATAAATACAATAAAACAATTACATCCACAATACAACAAGTATATACACAACAAAACAACTACATCCACAATAAAACAAGTATATACACAATAAAACAATTACATCCGCAATAAAACAAGTATATACACAATAAAACAATTACATCCGCAATACCACAAATATATACACAATGAAACAATTACATCCACAATACAAGTACGTACACAATAAAAACAATTACATCCACAATACAACTAGTATATACACAATACAACAATTACATCCACAATACAACAAGTACATACACACAAAAAACAATTATATCCACAGTACAAGTATAAACACAATAAAACAATTACATCCACAATACAACAAGCATATACACAATAAAACAATTACATCCACAATACAACAAGCATATACACAATAAAACAATTACATCCACAATACAAGTATATAATACAAGTATATACACAATAACAAATACAGTTGTAGCATTTGTCATCATGTAATTTTGTTCAGCAATGATCTATCTTAGATTGATTAGCATGATTACTTCATTGGTATTCAAGATATAAATACTGTAAAAGAAACGTTTATAGGGACCTTTTTGACATTGTATGAATTTGCGTATACTCGGCTGATATCACTGTTAGACCGAATGATATATAAACCACGGTCTAACTCTGCTCAAGGAATGATTTGAAGGAACAGAGATAAATTGTCAAATAAAGTCATCAAGACTGGTAGATAATTAGACTGGAACAAATATAAAAACAGTACGTAATCAAGTTATTATTAGGAAAAAAAAAACATACGAGAAAAAACTGTCTGAAACCTCACTATTTACTAGATGAGTCGGTAACGAGAAATCCCCAAATATTATTGAAAACTTCCGCGCATATTCATCAAAGATTACAGTGCTGAATATTCTGCCAGAAAGAATCTCTATATAAAAATAATCAAACTGTTATAGCTTATGATAATGCGGAAATGTCAGATCTTCTCAGTTATTTTCCATGCATATCAAACGTTGATGATACAACCCCTATCCGACCAAATCTATATCCGCTCTATAGAAGATGCGCTGAAAAACTAATTGCTGTTTATACAGTTGAACAAGATATACAATCGATATCTTGGACAAAATTAATGTCAACAAAGACGTTGATCCTGATCGAGGCAGTCATACCTTGATTGAAGCTATCGGTGTTACTAAACAGATATCGTTCACAATATTTCTGTCAAGGAATTTGTTATAACCTGATTGAGTGTCGCTGCAGTTATATAACAAACCCATATCATCTATAATATTCCCGTCAACAAAACTGGTCCGGATGGAGTCTGTGATAACTTGATTAAGAATGTCGCTCCAGTTATTACCAAAACCCGTTCGCAAATTCCTGTCAAACAAAGCTGTTGATCATGATGGAATCATTCATAATTTGAGAATGTCACTGTTACTAAACATATATCGCTCACAATATATTTTCTGACAAGGAAATTCCTCATGACTTGATTAGTGGTTTCGATACCATATCATTTGCAGTAGTCCTGAAAACAAAGTTGTTGGTCTGGTTATTCCAGTCATGCCATGACTACGACTGTCTCTTAAGTTATTACTCTACTCTGGTAATATATCCTATTAATAAACGTTCTATCAATCAGCGATTATTTTATGATTGTTGAAACTCCAGCATGTTTCCTCTGCATATAAAGGGTGGCCTCCGCGTACCTGAAAAATATCAGACAATTTCAATACGAAACTGTCTTTCTTGTATTTTAAACAAATATATCTAATTATTGTCACAGAAATCATATATTTTCAAGTTCCAGTAAAAATAAGAAGATATATGATACACATAATTAATTAACATAAAATATTTTTTTCTAAAGTGATATAAAAGTCACAGAGAGATGGTATATGCAAGAAATACATTAACATACTGAAAATATAACACAGCTGCATAAATTAGGATCAGATACTCAGCTGAAGTAAAATCTTCATTTTAATTTAATTTATCTTAAGATTTTTCAAGCAATATATTCTTTATGTTTTATAACTAGAAGCTATTCAAAGCTGAAAACGATAAATGTATGAATGCTGGTGGTCTGTTTTACAGCTGAATATAATTTACTCTGCATACAGTCAAATAAAATTAATTTACGTTTAAATACAGTCAAATAAAATTCAAAGTCAAGTCTGCTTTTTTAGAATCAAACGTTCAAGATACTATTTTTCACAGGTGAAATTGAGGGTTGTGTCCACATGGTCTCTACCCATCGAAAACTTTCTTAGAAAAGGAGGTCACAACCTCACACATTCAAAGAAGATACATGAGGGTTTCGTGATCTATTCACAAAAAGAACACATTATTTTCATATACCAATATTTTTCAGCAATGTATTTGTCGACAAAGTGTGTATTCATAAATAGTAATCTACAGACAGTGTCTTGTTTTTCATTATGTAAAGATCCGAAATAACTTTCCCATTTTCTACGTAAAGAAGAAAATGTTTGTCTATTAAAAATAAATATGCATTTCTGCATCATTTATTATCTTTCTTGAAACATGTGTACATGTTGTTGAAATATATTTTAAAAAATCCTACATTTTTTGTCAGTATGTAATTTGCGTGTTCTACAATAAGCAAAATAGTAAAATAATTAATTAATTCGACATTACATTATATATATATATATATATATATATATATATATATATATATATATATATATATATATATATATATATATATATATATTCAACAGCCATCTGCTAATATATTTGCCAAAGGAGTACAATAAAATCGTTACTTGATGCTTTTTCGGGCTTTTTGGCTTTCTGTTTTTACAAACATAGAAGTGTCATGACATTTCCTCTGTATTCTTGCGATTAGGCATTCAAATCCATGGCAGTCAAGTGTTTTAGAACAAATTTATCAGAACTTTGGTTAAATTTAATCTTTTTCCGGATATTAACTATTACTACTACTACTAATAATAATAACTATTGTTGTCAAAATGCACAAATGTCATGATTGCATTAAGAATAATCAATATTATCGTGACAAAGTAAGCATACTTGAATACTATCCATGGACGCACAAAATAGTAAAAACATTCCCGGTAAGTGTACTGAAATATCTCTGGACGCACAAATGGTACCAGACTCACTAAAGGATATGAAAATTTCTGGCACATGTACTGAAATTGTGTCAGGTGTACAAAGTGTTAAAAACATTCATGGCATGTGCACTGAAATATCACTAGACACACAAAATGGTAACAACATTCATGACATGTATACTAAAATATCAAAATACGCACTAAATGGTAACAACATTCATGACATGTATACTAAAATATCAAAATATGCACTAAATGGTAACAATATTCATAGCATTTGTATTGAAATAATGGCAGACACACAAAATGTTAACAACATTCATGGAATATGCACTGAAAAATCACCAGACGCACACAATGTTAACAACATTCATGGCATATGTACAGAAATATCTCCAGACGCGCAAAATGCTAACACCATCTATGGAATATGCACTGAAAAATCACAAGACGCACAAAATAGTAACAACATTCATGGCATGTGTACTGAAAAAAGGTAATGGTATCAGACGCACAAAAGGATAAGAAGATTCATGGCATGTGTACTGGAATAGTGCCAGACACACAAAATGGTAACAACATTCTTGGAATATGTATTCAAATATCACCGGACGCCAAAAATGGTAACAAAACCCATGGCAAGTTTATTTAAATATCACCAGATGTACAAAAAGATTAAAACATTCGAGGAATAGTTCCAGACACACAAAAGGGTAACAACATTCATGACATGTACACTGAAATATAACAAGACGCACAAAATGGTAATACTAAACATCAGAGAATGGAGTTATTATTCATTACATTCATGATTTGTTGTGCATATTTAAAATTCACTCTGTCCGTCTGTCTTCAGTTTATAAAATTGCTAAACTGGATGTTACAGTAGTAATTTAGCAAGGTTGAAAGTGTATATATCTTTTCTTATTGAACACTGGTTCAGCTATAATGTATAACATGGAAACAAAAAGTGTGTTGGCGTATTTTAATTACGAAATTTTTTTAAAAAAAACTATTCTGGAAAGAACAAGCCTGTTTATTTGCAAAATCCTGATTTACAATTTCGAATTACCGTAAACAAAAAGTATTGTTCGACTCCATGTAATTCCAACCATCCATCTGGAGCAATCTCCTACCCTCATTATCCGTGTACATTCGTATGCACAGGACAATGCCGGATTACCAGATAGGCGGAGTAGGCAACGGCCTATGGGCCCCACGCATTTTAGGGCTTGAATTGATCTTGACGTATTAGGAGATAATTTGCGAGGGGGACCCCGAGATTTCAACTGCCTAGGGGCCTCCACAGGGATTAATCCGGCACTGGCACAGGATGAGATAAAACAACGGTGACTAAAAAAAAAAACAAAAAAAAAACTGGTAGAAGCATTTGAATAACGTCGAGTGTATATAGAAAGTTCAATGGCGCAGAGGTGTAATAAATGCAAAGGAGTATGCCTTGGAAAAAGAGAACTTTGTGACAGAGCATGCCGTTATGAATACTGCAAATCTCACTTGCTCGCATTAGGTATTGGTATCGGCGCTCGAGAGAGCGAACATTATCAGGCGCGGAGACAAAAACTTGACAACGTGAATGTTGTTGTTGTTGTTGTTGTTGTTGTTGTTGTAGGGTTTAACGCCATTTTCAGCATAAGATAGGCTATACATGGCGGCCAGTATAAATAGTGGAGGAAGAACCCGGGAAAACCCTGGAGAGAACCACCGACCCACGAGAAGCTACTGGCAAGCTTTCTCACATACCCACATTGGCCGAACCCGAGACTCGAACCCACGCAGACAGAGGTGAGATGGCAGTGATCCGTAACGTTGAGAGCTTTAGACCACTCGGCCACTCGGGGCCCCGACAACGCGAATGTGTAAAACGTAAAGACCAAAGGTTGTCCGGGGAAACACATGTTGATTAAAATATCGCTAGCGGGTTTTGTTACGCGGTTGTCCGATGCGATGGAACAATTGAGCAGCCAGTGTTTAAATGTTTATTAAATCGCTCGAGGTTACAGCGAAATGGATTCAGCTGCAATTTTGCTTGCTCGCAGATATGATTTTGACTCAGGATGGCATTTGCGAGTTTTCCGCTTCAGCACCACCAATAAAAAACTTCGCGATAACTGCTATATCACTGGCACATACAGAGGAGCCGCACATGTCGCATGCAACATGCAGTTACGAGTTTACACCGGCAAGCAAGAATTCCAGTTGTAAAGAATTCCAGTTGTGCTTCATATCATGGGCGGGCATGGTGGTCACCTTATCATGCAAGCAATACGAACGGCATCAAATAAGATAAGTACTATCCTCTACACCATGGAAAAATACTGGATGTTTAGGCTGGTCCAACTGCAGTTCATTGATTCGCCGCAGTTTCTTAATTCAAGCCTGGACAAGCTCGTTAACAACTTTGTGGTGGGAGGCAACGATCGTTTTACCATCGATATGGTGCTGCTGAACCTGAAAGGTTTCGCTTACTCACCCGCAAAAAAATCTACCCATATGAGGACATGAGCGACTGCGAGAAGTTTTCTGAAACTCGGTTGCCACCGACTGAGGTGTAAGTGGACCAGTTCCCCGCATGTGTGGTCCACAACAGGTCTACGATCATGTAGATCGACTGGAAAATCTCTTGAGACCAGTTTTCACCAGCAACAACGTGCCAGAAGCCGTCGATTTGTCATGGGCTGCTCACCGGCAGTATTATGGACCCGAATACGTTTCGTGCGTTAATGTATTAAAGACATCGATAATTTATATAATATCGATGTTGAGTTCTAATGAACCACTCCGTGTGTTTCGCGCAATCAAAGCTGCAACGCAACGTGTCTTTGCGAATGCAACCACAAGCGACACCTTTACGATTACAATCTCATCAAGGAGCCATAATTCTATGTAGTTTTAAAGACATCAATTACTGCAGGGAACTCCCGCACATTAGAAATTATAATAGCGCCCTTTGTGCGTTTATTACTGTTGGCCTAATGTCCGATCGTGGTCGTCTGGAGGCTTCGAGTAAATCACTTGTGCTCTCGTCGGGCTTGGGCGTGACCTGGAATGTTGCTTGCCTTCCCACAGGTACATGCGAGATTGAATATTGAACCAATCAATGATGATATACGACGAAGGATTACGTTGGTGACCGGCAAAGACTAAAAAAATGTTTATACACGTTCACTAGCCCACACTCAGCACCGCCTTCTCGATTCAGTCTCCACAATACGGAGTTGACATCGGACATTCGACGTTGAGAACGGTTCTTGGTTGGCTCGAATATATTTGCCAGAGTCCTGCGGTCACTAGACGTCAGAAACATTATAACTGTAATACGACTAAAGGTACAAAAAATGTAAATTCTATTTTTACACAACCCTTACTTAGAATTAATTTCAAGATATACTATTTTGAAATCATTTAGCCAAAAGTACAAGGTATACTGATCAAGAATGGCAAAAAGACCTTAAAAAACGTAAAGTATATATCTGGTAATCATTTATTGAGATTATTGCTTTTTTCCCTATTGTAAGCAATGAACTTCATATTATGCAATATCCATGAAGTCATGAAGCGTACAATTTTATTGCAAGTAATGATGTGTTATGGCCATTAATTACATTTGATATTATTATTTGGTTATAACACAACACAAAATGGATAGAATATATTTTATATTATTATTATCTTACTAAATTTTCAATGTTTACAAAGCGGAAATAGTCATTTTTCATTTCAGACAATCGAGACGCTTGACTTGTCTAAAAATTTTACTTCACAGGAATGTTTACATTACTCAATATTTAGTAACCCCTGGATTTTTTGTAATAGATAGGAACATGACAACATGCTAGGCCCGAAGTATATTCGAAAAGTTCATTAAAAGTCTTATCTTTCAAAATTTCTACACAACCAATAATGCGTCCGTAAGGCATAAATGTGATAATGCTAAGTGCGCCATATGCAGATATTTGTACTAAATTATTTTCGTTTACATTAAATTTATAAAAACAAGAAACATTTAATACAAAAATTTAATTTGATAATTAATTCAAAGAAAAAATATTCATGAAAAATATGCCATGCATATATTGTCACGCAATTCGTTTATATCCACCGGTGAGAGTAAATTGAAATTATCATCATTATCTATAATAATTCATCAGCTGGAATGATGTCCCCCTTGTATATGCCTATGTAATGAAGGACGACACGCAACAATGTGTACAAGGTAGGTTTATTCAGGAGAAGTTCATTCCATTTTGCAAACACGAGAAAGGCCTCTTCAGAATTCCAAATGTTTGTTCTATGACAACTCTTGCTCTACACCGTTGTACTTCCTCTGTGCATTCGTGATTGGTGTACTAGCCAATCAAAATCAGTATGAAATAGCTATCAGCAAATGCATCTGTGTTATGGTTCTTCGGCACTGAACGCATTTTATTATGTAAGTTTGAGATGTACGATCAGGGTCGGCCTTAGACCAATTGGACCGATTGGGCCCCGCACTCTTAGGGGTCCAGCGCTTTAGTAATTTGTAAAATATATCTATAGAGGGAAAGTAATTTTAAAGCGATGGAAGAAAATTTTGTGTTCAATATCATATAAAATTTGTTTAAAAGTTTATTTTTCTAAATGCTGTGCTCACAGGGGGTCTTGCGTGTAATTCCAAAGGGGTGGGGGTGGGGGGCTCCAAAATAATCCAAATCGGGCCCCACGTTTGCTTAGGTCGTGTGCTGTGTATGTTATTCAGTTGTAAGTAAATTGTAACAACATTTTCTTTTTAATTTATTTGGTCACTATTGTGTGTTGAGGAAATCTCAAAATCTGAGTCCGAAGACCTATTTAAGATCTTTTGTAAAGCCGGGCCCAGAGCGCGAACGAATCTTAATGCGCGGGTTACAATATTGCGTCAGTCATTGTCAGGATCACCTAGACGATTTAGGTCTAACCTCTAGCATGTTCTCTCAAGATTGCATAGTGTTATTGCACGCCAAATCGTTCAAAATGGATGCGCTAGAGTAATCGTAGGGTGAGATTGGAGAGATCACAGGGTGAACTGAAGCAATTGTAGCGTGAGCTGGAGAATCCGGAGGGTCTGGAGCAATCGTAGGGTGAGCTGGAGCTATCGTAGGGTGAGTTTGGAGGATCGTAGGGTGAACTGAAGTAATCGTAGGGTGAGCAGGAGTAATCGTTGGGTGAGCTTGGAGAAATAGTAAGGTGAGCTGAAGCAATCGTAGGGTGAGCTGAAGTAATCATTGGGTGAGCTGAAGTAATCGTAGGGTGAGCGGTAGAAAACTTTCACAATGGGAACGGTTCCTTGGTTCCGTTGGGATTTTAAATTAATCTTATTCGTGATTTCTGGTCCTGCATTCATCGTGCTTTGTGATTTCTTTGAAAGAACCTGTTTCCCTCAATGCTTAATTATGGAGAGAAATGAAATTGACGACTTTTTGATAGACCTCGATTCTTGTCTGCAAAATATTTTATTTGACACGACATTTGTTAGGAATCGAATACCAGATTAGAAAACTGGAGGACTATATCGTGTTATTAGCTGTCATAGAAAGGTGAATACATCTTGTTGCAAGACGAGAAGTGTTACACATTTTGCAGGAACTTGACTATTCCATCCGCGGAATACTTTCAGGTCTGCAAAATCTGCTAGACAGTTCACAGAGGCAATCGTTTTCATTTGAAAGCCTATTTGAGAAGAGAAGAGAAGAGAACTCGACCTGGTCGACCACATTATGGTGTTTCCTGCGATAAAATAGAATCATTACGTGAAACAGACATCACATGGGACAGAATTACCTCATGTGTCAATTAGTATCTCAACTTTATGAATGATTTATACCGGACACATTTCGGACATAAGTGACCGTGACCTTGACAGTCAAGTTTGTGATATATTGCACAGTACGCCTCATGTTGGCGAATCCTATATCAAAGGGAACCTTCGTGCGCATGGCATACATATACAAAGATGGCGTTTGCGAGAAAGTATTCAAAGAGTTGATCCAGTGGGAAGAGCCCTGAGAAAGAAGAACTGTATATAAAGGAGAGTATGTAATGTGAAAAGGCCAGATCATCTATGGCATGTCGAGACCAACCACAGACTGATACAATGGGGCATCATTTTTCACGGAATAGAGGGTGGCCACAGCCGACTGATTACAGGTATTCATGGAGCTACAGATAACAAGACACAAACTGCATTTAAAAATTTTGAGAAGGTAGTGAATATGTATGGTCTACCGCATCGCGTGAGAGGATACTGAGGTAAAGAAAACACAGAAATTGCTAGATTTATGATAAAGAGACAACAGAGTAAGCTGTATTGCTGGTAGCAGTGTTCACAATCAACGTGTAGAAAGAATGTGGGGAGAACTTAACAAAGTCGTCTCTAGGTCTTACAGTGATCTGTTCAAATTCATGGAGGAGCACAACGTGTTAGATAACGAGTAACATATTTTTGCGTTACACTCTGTCTTTTTACCCAGAATTCGCACATCAGTTTGCGAGCTTATTGGACAGTGGAACCACCATGGACTAAGAGCGGCAGGAAATCGTTCGCCATTCGAGCTGTGGCACAGCGGATGTTTGCAAGACCCCGACGATATTTACGACCTTGGCAACTACGGCCTAGACTTCGGGCAAATACAAGAGACCTAATCAGATGGTTCTGATAGATTAGGTCAAATAATTGTTCCAGAGAGCAGCTGTTTTCTGACTAGACAGCAACTTCTGATACTTCAGACTCAGGTTGATCCCGAAGCTGACGACAATAATTTTGGCATCAATAATTTTACAGGACACTGGAGTATCTCAAATTCTACTTACTGGAACTATCCTCTCTTGAATATTGCGAAAGTTTGTATGTGCATGTGTGTGTGTGTTTGGATTTGTAACGTAGCTTTTACAATTTTAATCATACCGTTACGATGTCTGCAGTGTGAAAGTTTATAGTGATGTATGGCACTGGGACAATCATGCCGCAGACATCATGTGCCACACAGTCACATTATCCTGACACGAGGCCGACCAATCCAAACACTACCTCTTAATGTTGAGGGCCAAACGAGAAAGCTGCTAAGTTTCATTTTTATACAAGTCATTGGTATGACTCGGCCGAGGTTCTAACCCGTGACCTCCCGCATCCAGTGTATTTTATGCAGAAAAATTGGGAGCGTTGATCAGAATCCATAATTTCACCTAACAATGACAGAACGCTGAAAGTCTAACTCACTTTCTTGCTCACCAATATTCATGTGCATGCCAAACGTAGGTGTGTGTGTGTGATGTTTGTGTGATTTAGATTTTTAACGTAGTTTTAACAATTTTTCAGTCATATCGCTACGATGTCTGCAGCGTGACAGTTCATAGTGATGTCTAGCAGACATGTGGCATGATGTCCCACCCAGTCACATTATCCTGACACCAGGCCGACCAGTCCTAACACTAACCTCTTAATGCTGAGCGCCAAGCGAGGCAGCTGTTAGTACCATTTTTTAGTCTTTGGTATGACTCGGCCGGGGTTCGAACCCGCGACCTCCCGCATCTGAGGCGGAGGCTCTAACCACTAGGCCACCGGAGCGGTTGCCAAACGTAGGTAAAATCTAGTACGAATAAATAATTATTGCGTGGAACGTTAGCAGGTGAATCAACTAACCAATGGTCTAATAATGCCTCAAAATGATGATGGGAATTATTTAAATTTAATCTTATGTGCGACCTTATCCACATAAAAGAGCACGAGAAACTGGTGATAATAATAAATATCGTTATCATGCAGAAATAAAATTGATTTATTGGGACTATCACAACATATAATCCCAAAATAAAATGCAAAATAAATCCACTTTTTCCAAATTCTTATAAATTTAAAGCTGCGCACCGTTCTTGAAAATCCACTTATAGAGAGTATTTGTGCAGAAGCAAAAATGTGGCAGACGAATGGCCAGAATGATGGATGGTCACACGGAGTATGGAAAAGGGAACGACGGAATAAAAGTCTCACTTTATTACATTCCGTTTTCCTTCTACAGAAAACAGAAAATACAAAGGCAAGATATTGGCATTTGCGATGGAGCCATCAAAGTAGCTTTATTTAATTTTGTTTGTAAAAGAATAAACCGTTGAATAGACTGTGTAGACAAATAAAATCAAGTTAATGTTATATATGTTGCATTTTCTTCATCAAGTACTTGCCTGCCAAACTTTAACATTAGTTATAATTAGTTTTCGTTATTTTCGAACTTAAAATTAAACTCTGCCATTGTTAGAAAAATAACACTACAACAACAGCCCCTTCATAAGAACACTCCCTGAAGGACAAAACAATACAAACGAAAAACAGCATGAACCATTTCCTTTGTATTAACAACAATACATATCAGGTAACGTTCTTATATTTCAAAGTGATTGATTCAGCTCACCCTATGATCTCTCAAAGCTCACCCTACGATTACTCCAGCTAACCCTACAATTACTTCAGCTCATCCTACGATTGCTTCAGTTCACCCTACGATCTCCACAAGCTCACCCTACGATTACTTCCGTTTAATTTACGATTACTTCAGCTCACCCAGTGCCGGATTACCAAATAGGCAGAGTAGGCACCGGCCTAGGGGCCCCGCGACAACGGCTCAATAATATTGAAGTGATTTGATCTTGACGGATTAGGAGATAATTTGCGAGGGGGGGGGGGGCCCTGAGATTTCGACTGCCTAGGGGCCTCCACAGGGTTTAATCCGGCTCTGAGCTCACCCTACGATCTCTCCATTCACCCTATGATTAATCCAGCTCACCCTACAATTACTATAGCTCATCCTACGATTACTTCAGTTCACCCTACGATCTCCACAAGCTCACCCTACGAGTACATCAGCTCACCCTAAAATTACTTCAGCTCATCCTACGATTGCTTCAGTTCACCCTACCATCGTCCCAAGCTCACCCTATGATTATTTCAGCTCATCCTAAGATCTCTCTTCACAGGTGCCTCAAAGATGCTCTCGGGTCTGACCTCGCGCGCTGCACCGATTGCTTAACAGCATCAAAAGATCAGTTTTAAAAAATAGGGGATCGTAAGCGTTTCAAGCGATTCGGAAAATCAAAATAAGATATCATTATAAATAAGTCTGATATGGCACAATGAATTGAATATAATATATTCAATTTACTTTAAACAAGTTTGATATGGTACAATCAATTGAATACAATATATTCAATTGACAGTAACAATTTACTTTAAACAACGCACTTCAATATACTAAAATTTAACTGCATTAACGTATCAAATAGATGTAGTTTTCGAGCACGGCTCAAGTTCGTGAAACCGTTCAAACAACTTTTTTGTTTGTTTCTTTGTTTTTGGTGAGTTTGTTTTTTTTTTTTGCTCCCAATAATCTCTAAATATAACAATATCTACTTATATTATGTCTCAAAATTCAAACAATTATACCATGAACCCTCTGTTTATCGCCAACAAATAATCACATTTTACTTCAGCACAGACATTAAAGAGAGAAAAGAAAAGTAATTTAAAACTTTTGAAACTAGTTTATGCCGGTTTCAATACATTTAAAAAGTTCTTCTAAACCGTTAATACTCAAGAGTGTTATGAAAGGCTGGGTGGGTGTATTTTGAAACTGCTACACCGTTTGCACTGACAGGTCGCCGGTAAAACTCAATTTGAAACAGTTAAACCACCATTAACATTCTGAATTCCTTCAATACAAGACCGTCATTTCCAAAATCTTCTAGTGCAATACCATAAAGGGAAACAACCTCGTAATTGTTAATCTGCACACCAAGCTATCTTACAACAGTTAGTCCCTCTAATCAACCAAGCAATCTCATAATCAGTAGTTTGTGTTTGCTCCAACATTGTCACCTACGATAAAATCCATAAGGTAGAAATAACTTCTTTGATCAAGTTGATCGACTTTGCTAATTTATCGTCGATGTTACCTTTTTTATCACAAAAATATCATTTCGGCACCCTCAGCTCCATGTGTCCTAATACTGTTTGGTGGAGTGCTGATAATAGGAATAATAAAATTGATAAGCTATAAACGACTTGGCAAATATTGCTTTGTTCCAGGAAGAATGTGCCAAAAATAAATTCCTAAACCTGCAGCACAGACCCCTTACAGAACCCCAACTTGCAAAAGTATTAGTCAATACAGAATATTGCTTTGCAATTTCGTTATTCCATGACAATAAGTTAATACGTGATGTCTTTAATCTTCTATCGCAGAATTTACTTACTTAGATTCTAAAGGACTGTCGTTGGGTTCTAACGAACTTGCAAATTGTGCAATGCCTAACACTTTCATATCTTAAAATATATCCAAGTCTGTCTGTGCAAAATTCAAAACTTAGAATCAGTGAATCATGAATATTTATTTTGAGCTTATATTTTCTTACTCTATCCCACTCCGAACAACTGTTGCACATACGTTATCGGTTTTATTTGCTAAAGTAATTACTTTCGTTTGATCGATAAACTTGATTTCTGTTGCACATAGCTAATCCTGAACATCGGTCTACAAGTACATGATTATGATAGCTGTAGGTAAGATTAGAAAATACAAATACGACAATTATTCTCTCTCTCTCTCTCTCTCTCTCTCTCTCTCTCTCTCTCTCTCTCTCTCAACTGCTCCGGTGGCCTATTGGTTAGAGCGTCCGCCTCGGATGCGGGAGGTCGTGGGTTCGAACCAGGCCGAGTCATACCAAGGACTTATAAAAATGGTACTAACAGCTGCCTCGCTAGACACTCAGCATTAAGAGGTTAGTGTTAGGACTGGTCGGCTTGGTGTCAGGATAATGTGACTCGGTGGGACTGGATGCTACATGTCTGCAGCATGATGCCCCAGTGCTAGACATCACTATAAACTGCCACATTGCAGACATCGTAGCGATATGCCTGAAAAATTGTTAAAGCTTCGTTAAAAATCCAAA